>JASGXE010005806.1:0-21959 GCA_030068105.1 Sinentomon sp. SZTP_YWyxl | reverse complement strand
TTACCCGTTTTCTTCGATCGGCCAAGTCCTTTTATAAACTTCTCTTTTTGTTTTGTAAGAATAAAGGGTAAAGGGAATAAGCCATTGTTGGCTGTTGAGAGTGCAGTCGAGAGGTGCAGAGCATTGTGTGTGAGATTGTTCCACAATTGCATCCTCTGACCGGGGGTCATTTGTTAGTGTCAACCCCTCAGGACCTGTCCAGACATGTCGGATTTTGCTTCTCTGCTGGTTCAGCCAAAAAACCGGCAGTTTTGGACAGATTTTTTGCGCATGTTTTCTTGCAATTCTTCCACGTTCTTTTGAATCCTCTGCCATAGGATCTTTCCCTCATTCCCATGTTATTTGTGTCCTTTTGGTATTTTTCGCCGCTACTCGACTGCAAGCCAGCCGCACTTTTGGAGTCAGGTCACACGTGTGACATCAATGACGCCAAGGTCATCACAAAATAAATGTTGCCCAGTTGCCTGATCCCCTCTGAAAGCTGAAAGTAACCTACCTACAATACCTGCATCCACTGGATGAAATTGGCTTCGGTCGGAAGCCAAAGCCAACTTCTTCAGCACCGGATATGCAATTATTTGTGACCGTCTTTGCCGTTGCAATTCCGTGTGAAATTGCACTTTTTCTAGTCACGCCAGTTGCGGTTGCGGCGACGAAAAGAAAGAAAACAAATAGGGCCATTTCCGGAGGCTGTAAACAGCTCCTGGGACATGATCAGGGTAAAAAAGAAAGCGCCAGGTACGGAAGGGTAGCTACGTATGCGAACGGAAGAAACACCCGACTGGCTATCTAAGACAAGACAGGCTTCACAGTCTGTTAGTTTCCTTACATGGACGAGGACGGACCAGACAAATGACTTGGCATTCTGCCGGATGTGAATGTGATGCGTTGAACTGAAGAACCAGGCCTATCTTTCTTCCTCCTTAGACCCTCCTGCAATGCACGGAGTTCCTTCCTGCCGACGGCAGAATGAGAATGGCCATCATCAAGGAGTTTAATGTCTTGAAAATGAAGGAGGGAGTACCCATAGTTTGCGCATGTGCGTTGCGTTTCCTTTTGCACCAACCTGCCATCTGTCGGCCGGAATAATAATTAATAAAAAGGTATGTTCCCGATCAATGCCCTCGACGTCATCAGGGAGAGGGTTAATACGCACGACAGCTTGCGTTTCCTCCTTTTGTTATTCTGTTGTTCCTTAAGGAACACCGCTACCTATTTTGTTCAATGTAATTTTAACTTTCTTGTGCGCATTTCTTGGTAAGGTCCACGACAGCAGGATTAACCAGTCAACGTCTCCCGGTTTGTCTAGAAAACCATCTAGCTCCCACCCTCTTGTACTACCTAAACCACATCCACATTTCACGGAAGGGTACAAGAACCCTTAAATTACACGCGGAGCAGTAATGAGCACATGCTTTATTCGTATTGTGGGGGGAGGGGGTTAAAAAGAGCTGTTTCCTTTTTGTCGTATGCCAAATGTCATCGCTAGAACTTCTAGCGCGCATGTCGGTAACTCCTTCGGACAAAGACGAATCATAAAATGTTGAGGTACACTCGTGGTTAAAATGGCTGCGGCGAAGTAATGGCGAGTTGTTGGGGAAACGAATGTTTCCTGGCCCAATCACCATTGTTGGCAACGTGCAAGGGACTACCACACTCCATTGCACGAATTTTTGGCAAACCCCTGCACGAATTTGTCCGATCACGTCCCGGGAATTTTGACATCCCCCGGAAATTTGCCGATTTTAGTAATGTGCCTGTTATTTCTGAAACTCTTGCCCAGATTTCGACCAACTTTTTCCCCAAATCCAAAGTCCAACAAATCCAAGATTTCGCAAATTTTCCCCAAATCCAAAGTCCAGCAAAACCAATGGTTTCGTGTTCGATTTTCCGACACTTGGACGACAACGCGCTCGTTTTTGTGAAACACTTTTGTTTCAGGCAATTCTTCCTGCCGGAAGTGCATGACAATTTTGTCATTGACTGTACTTGATTCAACATCCTTGAATTTGCGCACATTGTGCTCGACGGCTCTCGCTTCTTAAAGAAATTAATCGGACCGTGAACGGAGTTCCGATCAAAAACTAAAATGAACACCGGTCACACCAAACACATGATCATGTGATGTGACTTCGCCACTCCACATATGTCTTTGCATTAAATTATTGAATTTTATTCTATTCCAACGGGGGGAGACCCAGAATGAACCATCATCATACCCTATGGCTTTTGTGTTTATGACTTCCGTTTTATATGGACCCAAAACGGAACAACCGTTCAGTTTTGGTTCAATACCTCCGGAACCACATTATTTGATCGCCCACCGAATATGCTCATCAGGATGAACATACCAGTGATCACATTGGCCATTTTGAACTTTCGAGGAATAAAAAGAAAAAATTATCAACTCCTCAAAGTTAATGAAGAACTGGGACTGGCAAATGTTCCAATGCTCACATTGATCATTTTGAACTTTCGAGGAATCCAAAAACAAAAAAAAAAAACAATCAACTCCTCAAAACAGTCGCTGAAGAACTGGGCCCGTGGAATGTTGGGCCAACAAATTCACGCTTTTCACCCAAAAAAAAAAACGAAAAGCCCTGAATTTCAAGACGTGAATTCTTGCAGGAGTCATTAGCAAAGGGCATTTGGCCTTCAACCACCAGCATTCGGACTTTTTGTCCTTTCTTGCATTGGTGCGGATAGGTTGTTGATTCCAATCACGAACTGTTTAAAATAAGTTATTGTTTCAGTTATGCAAAATGTGCGTCTTTGGTTTGTCAAGGTGTTTCGTAAGGTGTATTGTCGCAGTTCGGACATTTCGATTGGGACACACTGGGTTTTGATGGTTTTCGGGGTCAATCGGCTGCCATCGAAACACAAAGGCCATAAGTGAAAGAAAGGCTGTCAAATTTTGAAACCGCTGGCGGTAGGCGCTGAACGGGAAGCCCAAATGAACGTGCGGGAAAAACCACAGATCTGTTCACCTTTTGGAGCTTGACATGGACCGACAACTTGATTTCACGCGTTTGCAGCTTTCTCTACCGCGAGGCCCCACGTGATCGGCATTCGCGGAATTTTCTTACAGAATTGGAATTCAGCCAGATATGATTGGGAGCCCTTGTACAGGTATTAACGATAAAATTGAGCCCTATACGGAAGGAATGGGCTCCCGTTCAAGCAATGTGTTGTTGCCTAGCAACCCCAGAAGTTTTCAGACGGTGTGAGTTGTTTTGATTCAAAATTACGGGGGTTGCTAGGCAACAACGCATTGCTTGAATGGGAGTGCATACCTTCCGTATAGGGCTCAATTTTATCGTTAATACCTGTACAATGGCACCGGACCGGACAAGACAGTCATGACTGATTCGGGCATGCCACCATTCACAGCGGACAGCTGCGTCGAGAACTGGGTGTCCCACAAAAGTGTGATAAAATCAGCTCTCTCAGCTTCCGGGTATTTTTTATCGAGATAGGATTTGTAATTTTCGAAACCCCTTTTTGAAGGACAGGTCTTGCAAATCGTTTTTTGCAAAGCGGTCTTCGTGTTTCATTTGCTGATCTGTAAAAATTGGCATTTTTATTTTTGTTTGTGTTTTTCTTTTCTTTATTGCAAAAGTGACTAAGGTGGGAAGGGAACACAATTTTTACTCGCGGCGGCGAGATCCAGTTTACAGGTAACTTTGCCTAGAGGTATAGCAGATGGCAGTTTAACATTCCCTGTCAACTGGATCTCGCCGCCGTCGGAGGCGTGCACCTGAAAATGCTGACATTTTTCGGTTTTCCAACAGGGCCACCCTGTCCATGTTTCAGCTGCAGACGACTTTTATTTGATCAAAATTCCGAATTGTTGTCCGTTCATGATTTATTCCGAAAGCAATTACGACTTGGTCCTCTTTTTCAAGGAAAGTATTCGGCGAGTGCTTCGATGGGATGGGATGAGTCTCGTGTCGTCGGTACGGATGAGCAGATGTTCAGCTGATCTGGACGAAACTCAAAGCATCACAGCTTTCTTTTGATCAAGGGCACAATAAGAAAACTGCAATGGGCATTTGAAGGCAGGGGGTTAGAGTCTGAGGCAGAGGGTTGCACTTTAAATGTCTGGGGATGTTTGAATTAAATCTCAGCTTCTTTTGATAAACAGGATCCGGGATCCCTTTTTATCTCATCTCGCTGCCTTCGGCCTTTTGAAGCTGTTTGAATTGGTTGCGTCACGAATTTCACCACAAATCCTGTCCTGAGGCTGAGGACCGTCTGCCTCTGCACTGGCGAAGATCTGAACCAAAGCACGCAAGCACGCACGTGTGGAGGCCAGCTGCTACTGGGGCCGTTGTCGGGCCCTTTCACTTTGTAGTAACATTCGTAGTAGACCTTTAAATTTTACTACGTTGTTTGGATAAGGTGCGTTTTCCAATGGAGACCAAAGACCATGGAATCGAAGCGGGAAGGTGAGCGCAGCAGACGGCCTGTCTGGCCATGGGCTTGTCTATTGCGTTTTGCGTGAGATGGTAAATGGATGCGAGTAGCTAGTCGGCTACAGGGTGCAGATGGTATCCTTCTGCAGTTGGCTTGTCCACACACAACCAAAACCGATTGCCAATACCGATTGGAACTTTTGGACCCCACCCAGGAGCTGTGTGTTCAACTTTCAATCCACCTGATGGACAACCTGAGATGTTCCAATTCGGTTGACTTGGGGACTGACCGCCAGCAAAAGTTTTTTTTATTTGGAAATCTGTGAAGACCGAAAAAACTTGGTGGTGTCGATTAAAATATGTTCGGAATTTAAACGCTCCGTTTGATTCCATGCTTTTTGGTGAAGAAGGGGATAAGTGGTGGGCTGTCGCGTTTTCCGTCACGATTTTGTGTTACATGAACTTTTTCTTTATTTATTGACGCAAACCCGAAAACCCTTCAAATTTCAAAGAGACATTCGCAAGTCCTAATCTTTCGCATTTGCTCAAAATTCAGGACACAGAAATCCAAAATTGTCTGAATCTTCCACGTCTACTGAGGTTCACATGGTGTGTGAGAATTAACTTTTGTGCAGGCCGCCGATGCGAAGGAGACACGAAGCAATGAAAGCAAATCCAAAATCCTCAGCGAAAGGGAAATTGTTATTGAAATATTGAAAAGGGCCCCAGATGAGCAGACGCCAGGAGCGGAAATGTGCTAACCCCTGCCCCTCCTGATACGTGTGGTAAAAAGGCGGCTTTGTATCTAGCAGAGGAAATGCCATGATCGAGCATTGTTACTTGTGCCAAAGAATGAAAAGACTAACATTGTATATGCTCATAGAAAATAAAGTAAAGCGGATGTTATACCAACACACAAGACTTGCTCCTCAATGCGGCGCTTGGTCAGATGGGGAATTCCGAATTTTGGGATGACGCCGAACGACGCACTGCCGATGTGGGGACGTGAGCCTATTTGTCAAGAAATCAAAGCCCATGGCAGGAAAGGATTAGATAGGAACATCAACCCAGAAATGATCCAGCCAAGCGCAAACGACTTTCAGAAAAGCTATTACGAAGGAGCCGCATGAATTTTAGAAGCGGTTATATGGCGACTTCAAAGCTCGCTGGCTCGTGAACTTGCTGCAGCCCTGCTCAATGTGTTGTGCTGGAATGTGTTTTCGCCTGAAAACATGTTGCGCTTCGCACGACCCGGCTCCTCCCGAAAACACCGCGTTGCAAGTTTGATGTCGCCGTCATCATTTTCAAGTCCAATTGCAGATTTATCAGGGTCAATTTTTCCATCAGTAACCATTGACTGAGACTCTATGGAGTGGATAAAACTGTCTGTACAAAACTAACGGCGAAAAACAGGGGATGCAGGACTTTCAGGTTGGAAGTTAGTTCGGAGGAAATGGCAGGGTTTTCTCGCTTTTCGTCGACAGATCGCATCATCCAATCGATATGGCCTGCTTCGCAATTCCAGATTTTCCCCGAAGCTTAAAAGCGAAATCCTCCAAACTCTTCTTTCCGCCGTGGGCCGAAAATCGTGTTTGGTATTTTGCAGTTCCAGGCATGGTTCTCCCGGCAATTTTGAACGCAAAACTCAGACCTGCTGCCAAGCCACTATCAGCCATTCATCAAGCTAAGGTTATACATAAGCAATTCGGAAGGCTCTAGCGCAAAACTGTAAACAGTGAGGGGACACTTTTTGTCACATTTTTGCCTTCCTCCCCCCTTTGGGTAATTCTCTAGCATCTGCAGCATCAGCCGCCGTAATGCAATCCATTACACGAACCGCTATATTCGGCCAACTTGATCGAAAGGTAAACAAAACTCCAGGTGGTTCAGTCTGATATTGAAGTGAGGGTGGGTACCTCTTTGCGTAACTGGGTATATTCAAAGAAGGGGGCGGATAGGCTTCCCCATATATGAGAGATAAAATAGGCCTAGCCAACACCGGAGGTATTTATGGTCAGCCTTATCTTGATACATACGTCGGCTCCAGGCCAACATTCCCCAACTCCTTCCTGCTTAAGCGGGTACGAAGTAAAAAATCCTCCCCTACTCGACAAAAGCATCCCTTTACATCAAATTCAGCTCCCCATCAATGCATGAAGCCACCCACTTAAAACAATACAGGCTAATTTCAGAGTTCGACCACCGATAATTAGGGCTGCATGTTTGGATAATAATTAATAGAGTGGTTTTGGCAGAGTGAATGTAGAGTGAATGAAGATGGACAGGGAGGAGGCTCACAGAAGGCACTTAACTTATTGGGAGCTAGCTTTTAAAATAACGGGGGCATAATGGAGTCATCAATTAGAAATTGGTCATATTTAAAAAAAACTTGACCCAATTTTTTGGGCGGGGCTGCGGCAACAAATGCTGGCGAGTATTGTGAATAAGCTCGCCCTCGTGCGCGCAGTTATTGCTGTACTGAGCTGAGCAATTTTGAAATCGGTTTGCGGGGGCGGTTGGAACCTTCAATTTGGAAATGTCTGACAAAAATTTCTTTTGGATTCCGTTCCTCACACTCATCCATGCTCCACGAGCGGACCCATCACCTGAGCCGTCTCTTCTTAAATACCGGCTTGCATTCGACAAATTTCAGCCATTTATTTCAATTCAGCACAATTTCAATTCAGCAAAATTTTGCAATTCGTTGCATTTCATAGATGAGCTTGGAAGAAGTCTGGAATGGTTGGTGACATTTCACCACAAAAAATTGAGCGGCAAATTTTCCCATTCTGGCAATTTGCTGCCCATGTGGATCTTTGTTCGGCAATTCAATTCAAATCAATATGCCATCGGAAAATTCATGAACAAAAACCCACTTCACTGGTCTGATCATCGTCCATCGTCTTTTACGACGTTGGCCTGAAAGATTGGAGAAATTTTCTGAGGAGCATTTTTTTCGAAAAGCTGCACAAAATCAATGTTTTCAATGTTGTCAAGAAAAGAAAAAATTGGTGCTTTGAGAAAATTGGTGCAAGTGAGACTTTACTTACGTTGACCCTGTTCGCACGGCCACGGAAATCATTTGGCAACAAATATAATGAAATCATTTCCACCAGTGCCCGATTTGTGAAAAGTAAATTCCCCCGTCAAATCGCGCCCTGATTTAGACCAGAAAATGTTTTCCCTATCTTCTCGGCAAACACCACCATCACCGATTCGTTGTCAGGCAATATCTTCAAAACTTGACCTGTGATTCGCTACCTTGTGTGAAGAATAATCTAAAACATTGTAAAATACACAAAGAAATTACTATCAAATGAACAAAAATATCCGCATCATATGTGGAAGATATTTTCCACTCATTTTTGGTGGTATCGCGTTATGATGCCATTCCATGACATGACGATAAAAAGGAGTTTAGCCATTCCAATTTTTTTTTTCCAAAATAATTACGGTCGAACTTTTGGGAAGCCGCATCAGTTACGGTGGCAATTCATGCGACAAGTGACGCATTTGAGTCACCATGGCATTTTAGTTTGGCACTTTTGAAGTTTCCTATACATATGTAGGTAAACTGTTCACTTTTGGTGAAAATTCGTCGCACCATTGCATTTTTGCGGTGGCACACTGACGCTCTTTGGATGGTCGCGGATATCGAAACGTATCTCTGGAAAGACTACACCTCTGCCTAACCTATCTTGCTGATGATCCTGAATATTGGTGGCAGCCAGGGTGCAATATTTCTAGCAGGGGTGGCGCGGGGGGGCTTGCGCTCTCCCTCAGTTGAAAAATATTCACACAAAATAAGGCATTCCAACATGAATATGGGTATTTTATCCCTCCAGTTGATTATGACCCCCCAGTTAATAACTTTCCACAAATCGGGCACTGATGGTAGCTGGAAGTTACGGACCGTAATGTTTTCCCAGTTGAAATATTGCAGGGTCGGCGATTGGGTACATCCCCAAGGGTGGCAACGCCGTGCATGGTCCAAACAGTGACACATGTAGAGCAGCATAGTTGCACGGGCATCAATTCTGCGAGAACCTGAAGGGGTTGTAATTAGGCATGATATAAATGCGTTTCCCAAGTGCACCTCGAACTGGGCGAATCGATGGTTGAAGTCGAAGTCAATTTGCGTTTCATTACGATTGCGTGCCTGGCTGCTAATTTGACAAAACAGCAACTGCCATTGCCACTGCTCGGCAGAATTAGCGAGAAAAATAGCTTCACGCTGGGAAACTCGAAGCTCGTGCGGCAAGCTCGAAAACGCAGTTGACGTTCGCGAGCGAAAATAAATTCGGGGAGCAGTAAAACGCAGTTGCGACCGCAATTTCGATCATCAGTCATCCACGAGTATTTGCCGCAGGAACACATTTCAGGCTCAGTTGGCAAACTGCCACATGCGCAATTTGGTTTGTTGTTGGAAAACAAAAATGCTTGCTCAAAAAGTCGAAACAGCAAATTGACAATAATTCTTTTTGCAGATGGCCTGAAGACCTAGAGAAAAAGGGAAGATATGTTGCGGATATCGAAGTACCTATAAGCTTTGAGAAGAAAGATAAATTTAAATGATGAAAGCCACTGGCGAATTCCAAGGTCGACTGAGCCGAGTCTGTCCTTCGCAAAATTGAGATCGGGTTTATGGTTGTATTTTTCCGAATGCGAAAGAAAAGTGGGCCCAGAGCCATTCCTTGCGGTACACCCGTAGCACACCATAGAAGAACACATGCATTCCATTGAATTCCAGTGCTCTGTGTGTAGTGTTCAATGCAATGGTGTGAGACGTTGTTTTGGCTGGAATGTCATCTGCAACGACGGCTTAACTGCGCATCTAACCACATCATATCAGCGTATCATCATATCGGGCGTAAGCACCTCGGCCTGCTACTTGGAGTACAATATCAAGCGCTTTGCTAAAGTCTAAGAAAACGAGATCTACGAGTACCCGCTTGCTGTGGTTCCCAAGAATCCACTAGGATTTGGTTGCAGTTGGCTCAGGCTGCTTTTTTTTCCTGTTCTCATTTTGGCGGGAAATAACAACCCTAAAATGCACTGGGGGAACTGGGAAGTCGCACGTGCTTAAACAATGATTGCGTGCGTGTGCGCGATATCCTAAAAAAGATAGGAATCTATGCGCGTGAGTGGTTTACGAGCACATTGCTGGTGCTTCAGCTCTTTCTGAAGGCATTCTTTGTGAGTTCTGCGTTCTGCTAGGATCAGCCACTGGTGATCCAGACAAAATACTAGCACACACATACGAATAATGCAAATAATTATCATGCAGATGCAGGACTCAATAAAATGCCACCAGTTTGAGTGAGAGTGGGGTGAGGATAGGTTACGAGAAGGGGAGGAACAAATAACTGTGAACGCGCGATACTCATTAGAATTATTTGCAATGTGATGTTGTCCGGGTGGAGTTGGTTGACCAGCTTCCAGTGATAGGCGCTGGCTGTTCTGTAACCCAATTGCATACACAGAAGCTTTACAGCATGAACTGCTGACTAGACTTGGTGGAGTGAGGGTAGAAAGGAGCTAGCGACATATTGGCCAGGTGCAATTATTTTCTAGCTGTTGCAAGAGGGGAGACCGCATTGTTGAACAGCAACACAAAAGGGACATTATATCCTTTTGAAATAAAATCAAAAATAAAAAATGCCATGAAAGTCGATCATGGAATGCTATATCGGGAAGTGGGGTCGCCTCGGTCGCTGTCAAATAGCTGAACTGAAATGCAGTGGGTGAGGGAGAAGGTGGAGACGAGAGGGTGCAAGGTGTTCCTACCCAACTATTCGACCATGTCAGCGTCCCAGAACTGGATTATTTATTGTTGAACCAGGTGATTGCAAATCAATGGGGGCCGATATTCAGCAACCCTTGGAAAAACTGCGTTCTGATTCAATGGCTGATTTTTGGTTAGGTGTGAGCAAGAGGGCGACTAAATAGATCATGAGTGTCTGGGCAGAAAATTTGTAAAATTTATGCGGAGCCTGCCTTTTTGGAAACAAGCCTGTGATCAGCACCTTTTTGGTTAAGGTGAACCGCTCGTGCTGTGATGATGTTGTCAAGACACATTGCATTGATTCAGTGACAATTTCTTTTTTGAAATCAGCTGGTCACGTTACACATTCGATTTCCCAAAATTCAAGATCAAACTAAAAATTTCCTAACTAAAATTACAATCCAAAATTCCAACTTAAACTTCCAATCAGTGTCCACTTATTCCATTTCAACCTTCCAGAATTAACATTTTAGAAATCAACAAATTTAGAAATTTCTGTTCCAAAAGATACCTACCCCGGAATGCAAAGTTTCCATCTGCCCGTGTATCGAGCTCGCGTCCACTCGAGTCTTGGCCCTGTCCCCAATATTGGCTGGCACCACTGGCACAAAATAACTTTTTCCGGTCTTTGCACTAAGTCACTCATCATGTTCAATTCATTTTTGAGACGTCAGTTTTTTTGTTCACATTGAATTCAGTGCAGCCAAAGTCAAAATATTCAATTTCCTTAAAAATGTTTGCGGAGGTCCTGGCCGGAGGCGCTAGAAAGCAGGCTCACTTCTGGAAGGCTAATAGTTACTTTGGAGATAGGCGATTAGGAGCTAGTTGTGCTCTATGGCTCTATGGGGGCTCCCGGAAGAAGTTCATGTCACGGGCTGCTCCGTAAAATTATAATTTTAGTGAAACCATTCCCATTGCATAAATAAAAATGGTGATCAACGGCATTGGCCCAAAGGGTACAGCAGCCTGATCTTTTTCAAAGGATATATTCCTGCGCGATAATGGCTCATCCTTGGTATACGTTAAGGGAGGGATATCCTACCCCCATCCGATGAGCTCGTGCTCACGTCCATTTCGGTTTACCCGTTTGGAGTTCTCTTGCAACTCCCAGCAAAAGATGAACCAGAATTTCAGCTTGCCTGAAAGCATTTCGAAAAATCCAATGAGAAAAACTCCTGCTGAAAAATATCTGAACTGGACGGGACGGGAGGCCAATGAGGTGGCGAACAAAGGATTTTCTATGGGGTTGGTGAGGGGTGGCAGAGCTGAAAAATGGGGTCTTTGCATATGGCTCATCAGGCTTGGTGAGGGTCCGAACAATTGTGACCGAAATGTTTTGTTTGTCTTTCAAGGGATGCCCTGGCTGGTGCGCGATAAATATTCGAGGCAGGATTCAGCTAGGACATTGAATGCGGACCCTAGGCAGCTGTTCGCGCGACTATTATACCCTGTTCCCCTCACTATTTCTGTCTCAGTGAATAGGAATCCAAGAGTGAAATGTTGTCTGGGTTTGAATCAATGTCTGATTGCGGACTTGGACGGCATTGTTGTACAGAAAATTGCGACACTCCAAAGAGTAACACATTTTGGAGCATGGGGAAACCTACTTTGGCGCGTGGCAACAAGCATAGAGGCGAAACTAAAGGCAGACAGCATTTGTGTTGTGCATTGCAAAAAGTCCCAGATACCCACTTTCAGGGTATTTCCTTTGTCCTGCCCAAAAGGTGTAAGTCATTTGTGTGGAAACAGAATCAACCCCATTCATGTCTGGTGTCTTCAGACCAGTATTCAGTGCATCAAATCGGGCATGGGAAGAGGACATAAGGCCCATCTTCTGAGGATTTGAACCAAAGCGTCAGACATGTAAAGAAAATAATCCCTTTGATTTCCTCAGACCACTTTTCCTCATCCGACTTTTGGGTTCAAGAAGAACGGAAACTGTGACTGAGCTCCTTGTTGCCACGCAATATCCTTGCGGGTAAAATATTCTTCTTCAATTCGTCCTTCGGATGGGACGTAAAGAAGGAGGTCCGTGTGACATCCAGCTTCAAGACAGAGGCTTGGCAGGTCACACTACAGAGAAGCCACATACCTATCACAAGCCCCACGCCTTCGCTCTGCAGAGCATGACTTTCTTCGGGAAATCCTTTTTTTTTTTTTTTTTTTTTTTTTTTTTTTTTTTTAACCTTGTTTCTCTCCTGTTTCTCATTAATGGTCCATTGCATTGTGCTGTTCAGTGTTCATATGTTTTGCAATCCTTAACTGTTTTTCTCGTACATGTATGTTATATTTGCATTTAAATCGCAAATTTCAAATACAAATAAATAAATAAATATCCTGCTGGTGGGCATACCCAAACTTGTAGATTACAAGCTTGTAGATTCTTCAAGCATGGAGCATAATTCCGTAAAACTGATCCGAGTCGTTTCTGTTCAATGCAGAGAGAAGTTGGGAGACCATTATAGGGCATTGTTCTCCTTGCGAGTCCAGGTGTGCAACAAGATTCTGCCGAGTGACCGGCCGTGTGGCTGTCAGCTCACAATGGCAAATGATGAAGATGAATTCTTTCCCACATTGAAGGACAAAAAAACCAACATTTATTTTTCAATGTGCCTTTGTTCTGCCGGGTCAAAAGTCGTGCCTTGTGCCTTGTGCTTGTGCGGGTTAATTACTCTTTATTCCTGGTGGTATGGAGTTGTGAAAGCCAGGGCGCGATTGTAGGGGGATACGGGGGGTATTACCCCCCAGTTGAAAAATATTTCCCCCAAAAAAGTATTTTGTGCATAAATATGGGTATTTATTTTCCCCTAAAATTGAGGTTTACCCCCCCAGTTAACTTTCAACAAATCGGTCACTGGTGAAGGCGGATATTCATGAGCACCAAAGTCTACCCGCACTCTGGCACATGAACTGACTAAAATTCTTAAATGGCGGACAACAGAAATTTGAATTCCGCTTCAACAGTAAAAATTCAAGAGTTGTCAGAAGTGTTAACACAATCCGAATTTCTACTGAGGTTTTTTTTTTAAATGGAAGTGAAACTCGGTGGCAGGTGACAAATTTAATGCGAGTGCCCACCATAAAAATATGTCAAAATTATTGCGACACATTCTGGCACCTCACGCATAAAGTATGGTAAAGTTATCAACAAATAATCCAGTGGTGATTCCTTGAAATTTTTAATTGGTGGCAGTTTTACCACCACAGCGTTCCTCATTGTAAACATTTTGCTGGCAATCTTGCAACAAAAAGTTGCAAATGTGCCACCAAAAGTGGCAACTTGCCACCAAAAGTTGCAAACTTACCACCAAAAGTGGAATAAACTTGCCACAAAAGTGACAAAAAAGTTCCTCACTAAAAGTTGAGACAATTTCGACACAATTTCGGTGGCGCTTAGTGTGCCACAAAATGGTGACAAATTCCGAATAATCATCATTGGTGGCCATTTTTCCAGTTGATAATTCCTGTTTGCCACTTTCTTCTTGTGTCAATTTGACACCAAAATTCACAGGAAATTGTCATCCAGTTTAGTGGAGATGTTATTTGCCACTTTTGGTGGCAAGTTTGCGACAAAAGTTTTTAAAGTGTAGAAGAGAAGAAAATTGACGAGCTTCATGTGGTTTTTGCCACTTTTGGTGGTAATTTTCTGAAATGCAACACGACAGGATGTCGAATACACCCAAAGTCACCCGAGTTTCCCAAAAGTCACTTGACAACCCCAGAAATGTGCATTGCAGTTTTGAAGCAACTCTGGAAGTTTGGAATGGAGTTTGTTCCAATTCGAATGGATAACACCTGCCCAATCGTTTACCGGAAATCTGTAGAAATAGCCCCACAAGAGAAGATTGAAAACTTTTGAATAAATAGCGGGGTTGACAAGTGACTTTTGGGAAACCCTGTATATCGCTGAAATAAAATGTCTCACGTCACTCCGTATACCTGCATTTCCAAGTGAACTAACCAGTGTAGCAGAGGGAGATGAAGGTGTGTGAATGTCGTCTGATCAGCTGAACAAATTGGGAGGAGATGTTGACCTTTGGAAGGACCGTTTCGAGGAAATCGAAGCCGGTGACAGCCCAAATCTCCCAATCCAGCTTCGATAGAACCAGCATCTCCCAATCCTGGAATCGGTTGAACAATAAAAGCAAAATTTTCGCACAAATCCCGTAGCATCAGGAAGGTCATTTCAGGTCACATTCTCAGGTAAAGGGTGCGTGAGCAGAGCAATTACCTCGCATCGCTCTTGCGGGGAATAAGCGACACGGGGGTCTGGCTGAGCAAACCAATCGCTAAGAGAAAACTGCCAAAATCGGCATAAACAGGCACGATACGTCCGGAAAGTTGGCTCACTAACTTCGGAG
This sequence comes from Sinentomon sp. SZTP_YWyxl, assembly GCA_030068105.1. NCBI lineage: Eukaryota > Metazoa > Arthropoda > Protura > Sinentomata > Sinentomidae > Sinentomon > Sinentomon sp. SZTP_YWyxl. Next base: position 7,398 of record JASGXE010005806.1, on the reverse strand, counting down.
AGATCATGACCGAGGTAACGCTAACTCCAGGGGTAAAGCTAATGCGAGGCAAATATTTATCATTGGATTAGATGGGAAAAATTTGCCTCGCATTGGCGTTACCTCCGGAGTTAGCGTTAACCCTGTCATGACCTCTCCGCGGTAATGCTCCCACATGTCACGCTGAAGCCAACATTAACAATGGAGAGATCAAAGCGGGGATAACCGTAACTTCGAGTTGCGAGGATAATTTTTTTCATTGACTTCAATGTTAAAAAATTGACTACCTCAGCGAGGTGGGGCTTTACCTCGGTGAAGATCTCTTCGTCGTGAATGTCGTAAAATGCAGGAAACGAAAATTTGCAAATACCTGTGACCTCGTTCTTTTTTTTTTACTGACGAACAGCTCCCGTTACCCAAGTCTTTGACAGAGCGTCTTTGGCTTATCAATATTTATCCCAGCATTCCACATTATCTGGAATCTCCGGCAAATTTCTTTGCATGCCTCTTTCAAATGGCGTCCACACTGCTCAGCATGTCAACACCAAATGAAGATCCCGTGTGGATGGACCAGGATGAAGGTGTGGTGCTTGATCTCGTCGGAGTTTGAGCAAGGACTTGATTTGCTTTGCGCCATTTTCATCCGATGGCTGGAACTCTGGTAAAAGAAGGGATTTTTGGTTTTGCTTTGCAAAAAGCTTCCACGCCAAATCCACATGTTCCTTCTTTTTCGTGGAACATTCCATGGTCAAAAAATTGGCCAAATGTTCAATTTTGCTGATAAAATTTTGAAAACATTCCGGAATATCCTTCGAAAAGCCCTCCAGCCCAAGGGGATGAAAAACCACAAAAAGTGTCCCAAGTTGGATCGGAGATGGCACCCGTTTTTGATGGAGGCGAACGCTGTTACACTGTTCGACCAAACGCAGGAAATAAAGGTCCGTTTTCCAAGTGACGATTTAGGGACAAAAAGGTTTGATCGATTTTAGCAAAATGCGCCGCTATTTGGCCCCATCGCATTCTCTGTCCAGGCTGTAAATTCTCAGCGGGAGGATTTGAATTGCCTCACTAATTTACCCATTTGCCGATTGTCGAAGAAGCTTCTCGTTGACAGTTTTGAAACACGGTTAAAGCAAACCCCAGACATGGGGGAGTTTGATGTTTCGGAGTTGCAATTTTGCATACGTCATCCTCAAAAGGGGGAACTTCTGGAGTCTCACCGAGGACATCCAACGGTGCTGAGCTACCGTGAAATACCCGTGCTAAAAGCTACCGACGGGGTTCATTTTCGACACGTTTCTTAACGGGATGCACATGGCCCGTAAAAACAATTTCCTGGAGGATATTAGGCACGGTGTTTTGATAAACAAAAAATAAATAAAAAATTCCCCAGCATGTGTGAATATAATTGCTATTTCTGGTCCCCCAACGTGTTCGCCATAGGCGTCTTTCAATATCACAGCGGTGTGTCCTGATATGCAGAAGCAGGAAAACACAAAACTCATGAACAATATCTGCGCAATACAAAAATCCACGCTGTTCGGATATGATTCAGCGAATGCTGCTTCTGGCTTTACGTAGATACAGTGAAGATGAAAAGTCCTGCACTTTTTTAAAATTGGAGAGAGGGATCCAGTGGAATACTCCTTCGGTGCAAATTTCGCCCAAATGTGACAAGGTTTTCTTGACTTTCATTGGCAGCCCCCATACCATGCAAGGTGACCTCATTTGAAAATCGAGCTTTTGCCAGCTTGAATACGCGGCATGCGCGATGGTGTGGGTTCCCCGGCATGCTTTGCACCAATCAGTCAGATTTGGCCAACCTCCAATAACGCATTTGAGGCAGCAGGCTTGGGAGTGTCGAAGTGTACCGAATTCAACACGTGCTCGTTATGGGCGTGACCTCTGTTGAATGCAGAAGGGTCAGGGCGTGTGGGCTTTGTGCTATCAAATCTGGATCAATTTTCCTTTCTTTTGGTGCTTGTTGAGAGAGGATAAGTTTGCTGCAAGGGGTTGAAATTAGCAACAAATGATCTAGAATGGAGGACATCTTTTCTGGGTCACCTTGTTTCGTCAACCTGGCCGTGGCCGACTGGCGACTGTCATTACAACGCGGAAGCATCCAATTTGGCCAGTAATAAATATATTTCGAAATTATAATTGTTGAGCGTCCACCAAGAAACAAACGCCAGCGAAAAAACCCAACTGAAAATTCAATGGTTGAATTTTTGGATTTGAGGTGGGATTTTGGCATCGGTGATAGTGGGGCGATTTATTCGAAAGTGTGGGCATTGGTCCTTTCGGCATGACTACAGCAGGTGAGATTGTGGTCGCGTGGCCGCACTGTTTCGCTCTGTCAGGTTTTACACCAATCGCATCCGCTTTCGCATGTTCTGACTGATCAACAATTGCCTTCAGGGTCTCCTGTTTCGCACGACCTCGCCTGTCAGAATGCCAGGCTATTCTTGGATCCAGCTTGCAGCTTGCCGAGCTGGAGCTGAACCAAACGGGTGTATAGGATAAATGACAAATTCGAATTTCGTTACTCTTTTTATTTATTTGTGCACGTGGGTACGCGAACATCGGGTCGTTTTCTTGGCCATACAGGCAGATATCAAAGAGGAGTTTGACAACAAGCAATATGGCGGACACCAACTGGCAGGTTGAGAACAAAATGGCAGTGCATGGGTTTAGGAGGTTATGTCAGGTTTAAGCAAGACACACCTTTATGGGGGACACACCTTCAATCAAGGTGTGTCTTGGTTTCGGTTAGCTTTAATTCAGAAAAAAGGCAAAACAAAAATCGCGTCCAGGAAGTTAGTTGATGAAGATGGTGATGATGAACAAAGAAATTTCACCATATGCGTTTTCCTGGGCTGCTTCCGTGGGAACTATCCGAAGAAGTTTGCAAGGCAATTTCGCTGTTTTGAGCTCTGAAAAATCGGACGAATGCATATGAAGATGAGGGCTTCCACGCCGCACGTTTCAGCTCAGCCATTCCATGGGCGGTGAGTTTCATCGGTTGAGACTCGCGAATCCGTCTCTGAAGGGCGCTTCTCTCCCTTTTTGAAGACTCGCGAATCCGTATCTGAAGGGCGCTTCTCTCCCTTCACAGTCCAAAAGAAATCGGTGAGATTTTGGTGATTTCGCATTCTCCTTCGTGATGCTGGGAGATTTTCCCACGGTTGATTTTCTATTGTGCTTGAAACTGTTATACCGAGAAACAAAATAATTTCATCGAGTGTATCCCGCAAGCTTCTTGCTAGTGTCAGAACGACAAAAAGTGAGACTGCTTTGCAATTGCAAAACCAGTGTGGTTGGTTACGACTGTCTTCACACGGTGGGTCAAAAGCTGGGAACAAAGCTTCCTGATTTCAGACATTTTCCGATTGGAAATTTCATCCATCGCGGAAATTCGACAGAAATTTCTCGCTGGAAAATGTGTCGATTTCAAATATTTTTTCTTTCGCCAGTTTTTAACACAGCCATATAACGATGGCCAAATATTTTCACCAAAACAGGAATATTGTATTAGGGTCAGAAAGTTTATGCTGGAGATCACAGGAATTGACCAAACCCTCAAATTGATCCCCAAACTTTCTCAAACGCATGGTGAGATGGACTGGGTGGCCACTTTGTTTTGACACTTGCGACTATCGGCGACCACTTAACTACCCCATCTATAAAATTAAAAAAAGTTTTCAATATCTAATCGCAAAACGATTACCGTCCATTTCGGAACCAGATTTCGCTGTCAGAAACATGAAGTATTCAAAAAGCGACCCTCAAACCACCAGATTTGCGGTGAAAGAGAAATGCTCTTGTTTGAAGTTGTCAAGGGACTTTTGAAAAGCCCTTAGTAAAGTTCGGGTTCATTACACTTCATAGCAGAATCGATAAAAAATCCTTGGAAGGGGCAATGAACGAGAAATACTTGGCAGGACGTGACTTTTCCTTGTTTAAAAGAGCTGTGGGAACGCCTGAGGAGGAATAGGAACACATGACGCGACTTTAAAAGAAAACACACAGGTAATATCGTTGGTTGGAGTAGGTACCTGTTTTAAATGCAAAAAAGGGCGAACATGCAGGAAGAGGGCTCCAACAGGCTCGGGGCTCCTGATGTTGAGAAACTCGACAGGCAGATGTTCCGAAACCGAAATCGGCTTGAATGCCACCGTTCGCCAGCAGTTGCGGATTGCGCTGTTTTTTCGGAGGCCGGAAAACAGGATATGTGCGACCGGCGATGGGACATTTCATTCTCATTATATTTTGGCAGGAATATTATGCGCAGTTAAATATTCAAACTGCATTTTAATAAAGCATCGAATGTCTTGGATCAGGCAATTTATTCACGTGAGAAATTTTCCTGTTTTCAGTGCACACACAAACTGAGTACTTACGAATAAACCCACAGACCATCCGAAGCCTTTAACAACGACAGGAGAAACTCCGAAACCCAGGCCAACTTTAGGCCATCAGTTTCACCACTTTCCGAAGAGAAGTAATTTCTGCAGAGCTTGTTCATGTTTCACGCGATACAAGAATGCCATGTGCCTCATAGCGCTTCTCTCTCTCTCGCTCTTATTTCTATCACTTTCTTTTTCAGTTCATTCTTCGAGGGATTGCCAGTTTTGTTCAATTTCAATTTGTCATTTCAATTTTCAGTTTGGCCTTGATGATCGCTGGTGTCATTTTTAGGAATTTGTGACCGCCTGCTTGAAATGTTTGTGAACTCCGATGTTTGGAAAGATATCCACTGATGGTATGGTTCCGCACGTGTGGATGGGTGGACTTTTAAATTTGCGAATTAGAGGCCATCATCAGGCATTCATGGAAGCATGACATTTTTCCAGTTGAAGGTGAGGAACTTGCCAGCCACAGCTAATCGGCACATTGGGAGCATCATTTGGGATTGTCACGGAATCATTGCGCTCTGAGACTATACAAAAGACTTTTTGTTGTATCTGAAGTTCTCCTTTAGCTTCTGATGCCCAGCAAAGTTTCAGCGTTATTCATGCCCATAAGAACAACCCCAAGAAGCATGACAGGTACCCCAAAACCCCAAATGCGGTGTGTGTTTCTGTTTTGGCGGCTCGGTAATTTTTTGCGATAAAACTTTGCAACTGTGACTTGTTACGTGGTTTGCAGTCTCTCTTTCGTTTTGCTGAATTTTAATTCACCACACCTGCCCTAGCAATCAATGCCTTCCTGATTGTTGTGAACCCACAGCTTGATGTTGGCTTATTGACGCAGTAAAACGCCCGCGAACTTCGCCTAATACACATAAATGGAATCAAGAAATCTGGGCAATCGTAAAAGGTGTGATCTACTATTTTTTCAGAAGGTTAACACCAGGCTATGGGTGACGCCAGGCTGTGGGCTGACGCCAGGCTGTTGACTGACACCAAAGCAGTTGGAAGGTTCGTTCAGGTTGTGTTAGCTGAGTCAGAATTTTCGAAAGAAGAAAAGGGTTGATCACACCTGACACGAATGTCAAATTCTGAAAGGTGATCAAATAAAAATGAGAGCTAAACTGAAAGTGTCAACTCACCCGCAGGTCCCTTATGCTCACACTGTAGTCGGTGTAGTAGGAAAGCACCTGCATGGACAGCGGTGTGCACTGTCTGGTCTTTGATGCAATCAGAAGGCACGTGGCAGCAGACATCTGTACTTGACTCTTGGATATCTTACACCTGCAGAGGAATCGATCGAGGAGATTCACAGCAAGCGGGAACACCTGCTCCTCGCACATCAACTCCTCACAGACCTGAAATAAAATGTATGACGTTTTGAAAGAAGTGAAGAAGATTTTGAGAGAACGGTGGAGAAGACACAAGTGACGTTGGACTCTTACTTGGTAAAGTCACTCTGACGCCGCATTCCCCAACTGTCAGTCGCTCAGAGCTTCAACTCAATTTCGCCCAGAGCTATTCAGCTGACAGGTACGAATATTTAGTCAAGCCTGAGTGTGAGTGAATGGCAGTGAAGAATGCGGCCGTAATTTCAAACTGCCCATGGAAAGTCACGTATAACCCTGGGAGTTCAAGCGGAAAATTTGCTCCCATGCGAAAAAAACACGCAGACTCCATCGCGTTTATGAGTCTTGGTTCCAATTGGAGAAGATGATTGGCAGATGTTGCAAAAAAAAAGGAGAGAGAAGCCACATGAACTCAATTGTGAGAAAGAGAAGTGAGAAAACGAATTTGAGACATGGCGAAAATGAGAAATGAGAAAACGAATTTGAAATTTTGCAAAATGAGAAATGAGAAAACGAATTTGAAATTTAGCGAAAATGAGAAATGAGAAAACGAATTTGAAATTTGGATAAAAAGGAGAAATGAGAAAACGAACTTGAAATTTCGCGAAAAATGAGAAATGAGAAAACGAATTTGAGATTTCGCGAAAAATGAGAAATGAGAAAACGAATTTGAAATTTAGCGAAAATGAGAAATGAGAAAACGAATTTGAAATTTGGATAAAAAGGAGAAATGAGAAAACGAATTTGAAATTTAGCGAAAATGAGAATGAGAAAACGAATTTGAAATTTCGCGAAAAATGAGAAATGAGAAAACGAATTTGAGATTTGGATAAAAAGGAGAAATGAGAAAACGAACTTGAAATTTCGCGAAAAATGAGAAATGAGAAAACGAATTTGAGATTTGGCTAAAAAGGAGAAATGAGAAAACGAACTTGAAATTTCGCGAAAAATGGGAAATGAGAAAACGAATTTGAGATTTGGTGAAAAATGAGAAATGAGAAAACGAATTTGAGATTTGGATAAAAAGGAGAAATGAGAAAACGAACTTGAAATTTCGCGAAAAATGAGAAATGAGAAAACGAATTTGAGATTTGGATAAAAAGGAGAAATGAGAAAACGAACTTGAAATTTCGCGAAAAATGAGAAATGAGAAAACGAATTTGAGATTTGGCTAAAAAGGAGAAATGAGAAAACGAACTTGATATTTCGCGAAAAATGGGAAATGAGAAAACGAATTTGAGATTTGGTGAAAAATGAGAAATGAGAAAACGAACTTGAAATTTCGCGAAAAATGGGAAATGAGAAAACGAATTTGAGATTTGGTGAAAAATGAGAAATGAGAAAACGAACTTGAAATTTCGCGAAAAATGGGAAATGAGAAAACGAATTTGAGATTTGGTGAAAAATGAGAAATGAGAAAACGAATATGAGATTTGGCTAAAAAGGAGAAATGAGAAAACGAATGTGAAATTTAGCGTAAATGAGAAATGAGAAACGAATTTGAGATTTGGCGGAAAATGAGAAATGAGAAAACGAACTTGAAATTTCGCGAAAAATGAGAAATGAGAAAACGAATTTGAGATTTGGAAAAAGGAGAAATGAGAAAACGAACTTGAAATTTCGCGAAAAATGGGAAATGAGAAAACGAATTTGAGATTGGG
>JASGXE010005805.1:0-23027 GCA_030068105.1 Sinentomon sp. SZTP_YWyxl | reverse complement strand
TTTAGCTTGGAAATTTTTTGGTTTATGAACGGATCAAGCGGCCTAGGGGGGATTGAGCAAATATTCATGCTGAAGTTCATTCCTGGAGAAGCTAGACAGGTAGCTGTATTGAAATCACCTATAAACCTCGTGACTGACAACAGAACATGGGGTACGGGGAAAAATTCTCAAGCGATCTCTACGAAAAACTATATATTTTTGGGGAAGAATGTCATTTTCCGTGCACGAATCATCGAGCCAAGTCTCTGTGACAGCCACACAATCAGCATCGATAGAATCGAGAATGGGCCGCAATGCATAACGCTTAGGAAGGAGGCTACGAGAATTAAAAAGCAACAATGAGAGGGTGAATTTTATACTGAGCCTATCAGAAGGAGAAATTCTATTCCGAATAATGTTCACTCTATGAGAAGGAGACTGGTTAACTTCAAGAGGTGGTTCATCAGGAAATGGGCCAGAGGTTCTCGCGCCGAAGCGGTAAGTAGATCCCTCCGGCCCATTTCCATCAGCACCACTGCTGCATATGATGGTGTCAATGTCAACATTCGGGTCATTGGGTTGGACTAAAGGCGGCAGAATCGTCAATGATCTAAAAAAGAATTGATGGAGCGAGTAAGCTGGCCAGCTACATTCTGAGCTCCAGTTTTAGAATAGTGGAAGCCATCCTCGGAGATAGCAGATGATTGGATGTGACGAAGATCCAGAAAGTTGACATTGACAAGATTCTGGCTAAAGGAGGCCAATGCATCGTTTAGCTTGGAAATTTTTTGGTTTATGAACGGATCAAGCGGCCTAGGGGGGATTGAGCAAATATTCATGCTGAAGTTCATTCCTGGAGAAGCTAGACAGGTAGCTGTATTGAAATCACCTATCAACCTCGTGACTGACAAGTCAACAGAACATGGGGTACGGATGCATGAATAATATCAATTTCCCCGATGACTAAGTTGACCAAGAGGCGGTTACAGTCACCCATACTTTTTAGGCATTGTTGAAAAATTGGATATACCCCATGAATATCTAGACTTTTTCTCCACCTGGTAAATCTTGCACATCCACTTGCCTTGCCAAGAAAAGGGTATAGGTGTTTTAAATTTGAGCTGCCAATTGACAAGACAACGTCCTTTGGCCCATCACCTTTCCTGAGAGAAGAGGTGGCAGGGGCAGGCTCAGCCTGCATGCATGGGCCAGGAGGAGAAAAAGAGTTGTTTTTTCGGATATTAAGGGCAGGACCAGATCTCACAGGTTTGCTTCCAGCTGAACTCTCTGCAGGCAAACCAACAGCAATTGAGCAAGGAGGTGGTGATTTTGATTTGCTCAGCTCCAACACCTGCGCTTTAAGAATGGAGACATCAGCTTCAAGTGGGCAGGGTGGTGGTGGTGGTTGTGGTGACCTTGGTCTGCGCAACTCCAGCATCTCTGCCTTTAGGTTGCAGATTTCGGCCCTGAGACAAGCCACTTCAGCTGTGAGGATGCAAAATCTGCAAGTATATGGCAGGGCACCCGCATCCCGAAAGGACACAGACAATCCAGACGATCCAAAAGGTATCCATTGTGAACACTGATCACACATGATCCAATCATCAGAATCGGAAGCAAGGTTGGCTTTTGATTTTTTCGAATTGCCGGCAGCGGCATTTGCCGATTTTGGTTTGGAAGTTGGGATACGGGTGGGAGTTGGCCCAGGATTCTGCTCAACATCTCCACAACAAATCAACAGAAGCTGGAAAAGACAAGAGCCCAAGGCGAGGGGCAAGGCACTTCGACCAAAAATCCAATTCTGTCTACCAAGAGAGATTGACCCATGATCCTTCAGGGCGACATGGGAAAAATCATGGGAAGGAACCAGAGAAAATTTTCCGAAATTGGATTTTTTATGATGTATGGGTGGCTTGGCGCCAAGCCCCAATGAAAAATAACTGGATGCGGGGTTTGAGGTGAAAAATAAAGAATAAAGAATCAAAAGAAATAGTTACCTTCCCAGCAAGCATTTGGTGCGCCAAACTCAAAGACCAAGCACACGAAACACTCAAGAGCCTGATGGCACCGGTGATTCTTGCGCCTGCCTCAAAATTTTACTCTCAGTTGACTCACGACAACAAATCTTGTGCCAAAACCATGAGCCAGGCACCAAAGCGACTCATGCGCCAAATGGCGCAGGTAAATCGCGCGCCTGACTCAAGCATTTTACTCAGGGTAGACTCTGCACAGCAAATCTTGTGCCAAATCCAAAGGCCTGGCACCAGAATTACTCATGCGCCAAAGGGCGCAGGTAAATCATGCGCCTATGATTCAAGAATTACTCCAGTTGGCACCATGCGCCTTCAGGGCATCGAATGTTCAACATATTCCTCTTTTTAATTTTTCTTTATTCCTTTTTTTTAATTCCTCCTCTCCTGCCGCCCCCTCTCACTCTCGATCCTGATCCAAAGTGGATGGCCGCATTTGTTTTCATTCCCCGACAATCCGAAAAATCAAAACCAAAATACAAACACAAAAAAAAGCAAACAGTTCAGTTGAGATCTTGGTGGTGTGGTGGTGTGGTGGTGGGCGGCGTGTCAGGTTCAGGTTCGTCTCCTTTTATTTGTCAATTTTAGACCGTGGTCGAAGACTGCTCTTTTGCAATAATTTCTTCAGAGACCAGTAAAATGATTATTTCACCGAAATCTGCGGATGAAATTACAATCTGTGTTGACTTCCACGATTGAATTCATTGCAAATTTATGTAACATGACAACTGGAATTTGCATGGCATTTCACCTGTGAAACACTTCTCCGAGTAAAATACCATGCGGTTCGTCCTGGAAGTCAACACAATTGCCATTCCCCAGAAGATTTCGGTAAAATGAAATGATCTCCCCGCCATAAAGTCAGTATTGTCTCTGGGATTGTACTCGTACATGCCTGGATCATGGATGTATAGCGGTGGCGGAATTAATGTACTCATACATGTAAAAAACTGCGACCGTTCCGATTTCGGCAAAAACTCTGTGCGGTGGAAATTGAAAATCCATTTTTGTGACTGAGGTCAAAATCTGAGACCTCTGGAACGCTTCGTTAAAATTTGGCACTTTAATTTCAATACCGCCAGTGTAAGAATGAAAAGAAAGAAAAAAAGTTTCGGAGGCAACAGTTAGATGGAAAAAACACATGTGTGAGTTCAATAATTCCGCCGCCACTATACACGCATTGGCGTCAACGGCGCGATTTCCCTTTTCAAAAATGGGAACCATTTTCAGCGCAGCTTCCAGCAGAGGTGTCAATTGTGAAAATATCAGTTGCGCAATTCCTTTTGGAAAATTTTCAGTTGCGAATGTTCCCGTTGTGAAAAAAAAAGTCGACGAAAAACCATTTGTCAAATTCCCGGTTGCCAAAAACAGCTGAGAATTTTTTTTCCTGTTGCGAGAGTCCGACAATTGCGAAAATGCAAGTTGCCAAAAACAATTTGATGAATTCCCCATTTAAAAAAAACCTGCAGCGAATTTCTTTTTGGCGGCTTTCCTTTCGGCGAAAGCACCTGTCTGTGAGAGTCCCTGTTTTGCGAAAGTTGCAAAAAAAAACATTTGTGAAATTCCCCATTTGAAATTCAGCCAATTGCGAATCATTTTTGGCGGCTTTTCCTTTCGGCGAAGGCACCTGTTGCGAGATCCTGTTGCGAAAATGCAAGTTGCAAAAACCATTTTCGAAATTCTTGTTGCCAAAAGCAAAACCCATATGCGAAATTCCCAATTTCAAAAAAATCAGCAACAATTTTCCTCGACGTTTTTGTTGAAAGCATGACAGTCAGGAGAATCACATTTTTTGGAAAATGCCAGATGACAAGAAACTCTTTGCGAGTTTCCACATTGCAAAAATGTCACTTGCAAATTTCCTTTCGGCGAATTTCCTTTCTGCGACTTTCGCTGTGCGAAATTCCGTCGCTGCTCGTTTGTCCAGAAATGGCTTGAGGCTGAATCTTTTGTGTCTTGAGGATCTGCAGGCTGATGATGATGCCATTCCAGGCAGAAAAGTCCGCGTTTGGAAAATATTCTTATTTCAATGCGTCTGCGCAACAAAGTCATATGCTCAAAAATTTGTGAGGCCAGATCGACCTGGAAGAAAGTTGTCGGTGAATTTATCACATTTTGTTTATTAATTTATTTATTCAAAATAAAACAATTACGGCTCACAAAATGACTTAGTGAGTCGCTTTGTGTTTTGGCTGAAGTTCTGTTTTTTTTTTCTTCAATTTAGCACAATGTTTACAATTTTAAAGAAAATGGAAACAGTTGCGGGGGATACTTTTGTGAAAAATGTAACATATGCTTTATCACCTCAAAGGAATAAATAAATGGACGTAGCTAGGTCAACGCGACGCAGATTGCGTACCTCATAGTAAGAAAGTCAGGAAATGACTGCAGCGATTGTGAGCAGGCCACGCAGACGGATGTCTTCAAGAAGTGTAGTTGTCAACTTTCATTTTGAAAACTCCGAACATGAGGTTGACATTTGGCAACCATTTAATCGGAACTCGCCGATGAAAAAGAGGTTGTGTCAATTGCTCGGCGCTGACTGTGGATTCCCGCAGGGAAAACGTGTGGAACAAAAGTCGGCGCCAGGCTCCGGTCGAATGGGAATCATTCATGCGCCAAGTGCAGTGTTTGGTATAAAAATGTCCGGGCCAAAATAGCGACTTTACTCATGAGTGCAGTGCCGGTAATACCGGTCGTCTTTTCCTGCGCCTCACTCATGAGTAGGCTCAGGAAAAGCCGAATGGCTTTTCCGGCACTTTTCTTGCGCTTCACCCATGAGTCAGGTGCAGGAAAAGCCGATCGGTATTACCGGCGCTTTACTCATGTGTAAAGTCGGCGCTTCACTCAGGAGTGAAGTGCGCACTTGGCTCATGCGTAAAACCCGCGTTCTACTCATGAGTAAAGTCGCTCTTTTGGCCCGGAAATTTTTATACCAAACACTGCACTTGGCGCATGATTGACTCCCATTCAGCCGGTGCCTGGCGCCGGCTTTTGTTTTATATAAAAAGGCGCACGAAATGCCAGCTGGGTTGGTAATAATTGAGGCATCTCGTTTGCAGAAACGACCGAAAAAAGACATTTGAAATGGGTTTGATGGCTTTTTCACCGAATGATCACAAAATGAAAGAAAAAACAAAAAAAAAAAAAAAAGAAAAACGTTTGAATGCAATTCTGTCGTCTGCAGAACCATTTTTTGTGAATGAAATTCATCCACAGTGTGACCAGATCTGGGGAATTTCCCGGGATCTAGGGGATTTGAGGGGTGAAAATGACTGCTAGGGGAAAATCTAGGGAATTCGAATATCTGGGGGAAAAGCTGGGGGAAATAAAAGTTCCTGGGGATATCTGGGGGAAATTTTGTTTTTCTCATATTTTGTGTTTGTGAAGTTGACTTTGTGCAAGGATTGTTTCAGGTTGTGTTTGTTTCATCTTTTGTTCGCCTTTGATGACCTTTTTGACGGTGATGGGGCTGGGCGGGTGTGACTAAAACGCTGAACCTGCTTGTCCTGCTGGAAACCTGCTTGTCCTGCTGGTAATGGTTAAATAGGTTAGGTTGTTGTTAGAGTTATCCTAACCTAAACTAACCTCACCTAACCCTGACCTAACCCTTAACTGGCCATTACCAGCAGGACAAGCAAGACAAGCAGGACAAGCAGGTTCAGCGTTTTAGTCACTTCCGGTTCGTTCACGTTAAGATAACCTTCCAATAGGGCTGTGCGAATCGGCTTTCGAATCGAATCCTGTGAATCGAATCCCTGAGGTTCGAATCTCGAATCGAATCCGTATCAGTTGTCCAATTTCGAAGCGAATCGTCACGAATCGAATCCTTTTCTTCAAATCTCCAATCTCGATTTGAATCCCACCACATGTCTCGAATCGAATCTTTTCGAATCGAATCTGGCCAGATTCGCGATTTTCGAATCCTCGAATCGAATCACGATTAATGCAGTCCTACAGGATAGTAAACATGAATTTTATTGAAGGCATTGCTCAGTGACACTTGTAAGCACAATTTGGTTCCATGTTGTGGCATGCCAACGGGACTGTGGATCAATTTGGAAATTTTGAAAGATTCGAGATTCGATTCGAATATTTTTCGAATCATCGCAAAATCCCGAATCGAATCATTTCGAATCGAATCCTTTACCTCGAATCTCGAATCCTGGTTCGAATCTTGCCATATTTTTCGAATCACATCTTCTCGAATCGAATCTGGCAAGATTCGCAATTTTCGAATCGAATCCTCGAATCGAATCAAGATTCGCCCAGCCCTACCTTCCAACATAGTTAAAAAAAAAACCTTATCCAACAATAACCTAATCTAACCTATTTCATTATTACTGGCAGGACAAGCAGGTTTCCAGCAGGACAAGCATGTTCAGCGTTCAGGTTCAGCAGGTTCAGCGTACAGCGGTTCAGCAGGTTCAGCGGACAGCGGTTCAGCAGGTTCAGCGTTCAGGTTAAGATAACCTTCCAACATAGTTAAAAAAAAAACCTTATCCAACAATAACCTAACCTATTTCATTATTATTACTGGCAGGACAAGCAGGTTTCCAGCAGGACAAGCAAGACAAGCAGGACAAGCAGGTTCAGCGTTTTAGTCACACCCGGGCTGGGCTTTGGTTCGTTTCTTGTCCTTGCCGGTCCCACCACGATGGCGGAGTAAAATGATGGTACCTACCCACCGTTACCGATACCTACCTGACAGTTCCGAAGAAAGACGCTTCGCCAAATCACGGTTCCAAACACACCTCGCCAAATCGACGCCACCGCATAACATGGATCTGCAACATCGGCACTATTCGTACCAATATGTGTATAGAGCATATTGTTATTTTCTCCGGAATTTTCGTAAAAAATACAAATTTCACCCAAGCGATCGTGCAGACGCACACCACATAATATTCCATCAATAAATCAGTCAGTTGAGAATTCCACCAATAAAAATTAAAATAAAAAGGAACAGGGTCAGACAATGAAAAGTTTGGGTGTGACTAAAACGCTGAACCTGCTTGTCTTGCTTGTCCTGCTGGAAAACCTGCTTGTCTTGCTGGTAATGGTCAAATGGGTTGGTTATTGTTAACCTAGCCTCACCTAACCCAAACCTATAACCATAAAATACCTTCCAGCAGGACAAGCAGGTTCAGCGTTTTAGTCACTTCCGAAAATTTTTATTGTGGTGGAATGCAAACGAAAATTCCGGAGAAAATAACAACATGCTGTGAACACATACGAATAGTGCGGAGGTTGCAGATCCATATAATGACGTGGTGTCGATTTGGCAAGACGTGTTTGGAACTGTGATTTGGCGAAGCATCATTCTTAGGAACTATCAGGTACACTTCATTTTACTCGGCCATCATCATAAAATACGAATTTCAAGGAAAAAGAAATAAAAATTTTCGTGGTATGTTGGTTGACATCCCTTGTTTGCGCTGGAAAGAGTTTCAGATTACAAAATAAAAACAGCAATTTTGCATTTTCCCTATGGCCAAAGACTTCTGCGAGCTACCCTGTAGTGGAGCAGCATGTCTGCAAAGAATTGCACCGACTCTGGACAGGTCATTGTATCTGTTCCCTGTGGTATTTTGGATATCCATCGCCTCATCTCTGACTAGATAGTACGAGTAGATACCAACTCTTTAACAGGTAGGCCCTAATAAATATAGGTAGGTACTTACCATTTTTGAGTTTATTTTCTTTTCATTTCAGTGTGTTGAGAGGCACAAAATAAGAGAATTTGGCCTTCTGGTGTGCCAAATATGACCCCATATTTCAAAATTTCTCCCCTTCGGGGGACGCTGTCCCCCCGAACCCCCCTGCCAAGGGGCGCTGCCCCTTGGAACCCCACTGGGGCTGCGCCCCAGGACCTAGGGGAAAAATACCCTGTCTAGGGACATTTTTATTTCGAAATAGGGGAAAACTGCCAAAATAATATGGTCACACTGTTCATCCATGCATGCGTCAGCAAAAAAAAAGCAAGTGGTGAACAGGTTGATTTCAGCAGGTTTTTTTTTTTTTTTTTAACGGAACCATCATCTTATTGTGTAGTTCTGTTTCCGAGGCCAGTCAGTGGAAACGTTCTTGCACAAAAAATCGGTCTTCTTGGAAAAGTTGTTTCAGGTCTTCTTGATTGATAATTGATTTCAGGAACGAAAAGTTGTGAACAGGTTGATTTCAGCAGGTCTTCTTGGAAAAGTTGTTTCAGGTCTTCTTCATTGATAGGTAATTGATTTCAGGAACGAACAATTCAACTGAAGAAAAAAAATGTGAATTATGTGAATAAAAAAAAATTGAATGTGAATGTGAATTAAAAAAAGGTCTTCTTGATTGATTTCAGGTCTTCTTGATTGAGTTATTTCAGGTCTTCTTGAAGATTTCAGGTCTTCTTGGAAAAGTTCGACCTGTCAGCTTGATAAGTGCATCTGCAAAATTAGGTAATGGTGAAAATTGTCGCTGGCTATTTATATTTGTTTTCTTCTTGAAAGCCAGAACTTTTTCTTCCATGGGCAACATGGTTTTCGTTCCAAATTCTCTTGCGAAACCCAACTCACAAGCTTTGTCCAGGATATCTCGGATGAACTGGGAAAGTCCTTGCAGGTCGATGACTTGGAAGGCCTTCAATAGGGTTTCTATACCCATCCTGATCAGAAAACTGACAAGGTTAAATATTCCAGAAAATTTGTTTTTGTGGATTTCAAATTTCATCAGTGACAGGCATTTCCAGGTGCTTGTCAAGGCTGATCTTTCCCCATCTTACCCAGCAACAAGTGGAATCCCACAGGGCTCTGTTTTTTTTTTGCTGGGGACAGAGTCCCCCCATGTGTGGGCCATTGCTATTTTTAATCGATCAATATCAATGACCTAACTGAAATGGTGCCCTCCAGGATCAGGCTATTTGTTAATTACCTACTTTGGCCCATTGTGTAGTTCCTTCAGTTTTGTAATTGGTTTCCCCCTTTCTTTCTCCTCATAAACTTAATTCAAGGGACTTTTTATATTCATGCCAATTGACTTTTTTAACACTAGGCCTAATGCCTGTTGGCTTGGCATCAATCTGTGGTGTGCCTATTGGCTGATCTCCTTCATTTTGATACCGGAATTTCCGGCACGATTTTCGAAACGTGTGCAAGGTTCGTTGCCCACCATTCATTTGTTTTAATGTGTTTGTTTTTGTCCTTTTGACATGCCTGCCACCTTTATGGGGCCTACCTATTTATTTTGATTGAGTCAATTGCAAACATTTTGGTTACGCCATGCATCATTAATCTAAAAACTGGCGTTTTATCCTCTGCACTATCGGAATGTGATGCAATTCTTGGCCAAAATGGCTGTTGACTGCAAGACTGCATTGGTGTTGACATGCACCACAAATTTGTTTGCATCTGTCCGACGGCATTGGTTGTTTTTTTTTAATTCTTGACACTGGACTTTGTCCCACGGTGGCGTCGGCGGGGGGACTCCGTCCCCAGTATAAAAAATTTATTTGCAGATGATACAGTTATATATCGAGCCATGACATCCATTGAAGCTGCTGTGGCTCTTCAGTCTGATCTCGATGTAATTGCCAGATGGTGTGCTGCCAATTGCATGGAGATCAATGTTTCTGAAACTTCCGTCATGTCTTTTCTTCCTCATGCTCGCCCGTCCTTAGGGAGTACAAGATTGGTTCTACATTGTTGACAAGGCCTGAAACAATTAAATTCTTAGGCCTTCTTTTCAATCCCAAGCTGAGTTGGGTCCAACACATCCAAAATGTTGTGAGAAAGGCCTCCAATCAACGAAAATTCCTCATCAGAAATTATAGTTATGCTTCCAGACGTGTGAAATCTATTTTGTACTTTTCAACTGTGAGGTCCATACTTGAATACCTACTCTACCACTTCCTGGGAACCTTAGCAGAAGTGTCATGTTGATGTGAATGAATCAGGATGGGATTCCCTTGAAGATCGTAGAATAATACATGGGCTCTCTGCATTTAGGCTGTGTATTTTGAAAAAGGGAGGTTCGGGTGACGGACCTTTTTTCTTCTTCTATTTTTTCCTCTCAATTTTAACCTTGGAACCTTTGTCAGAACAATCTCCCAACAAGATCAGCCCAGTCTTTGTCCTTTATCCCTCCTATCCTAAACAAAAACATCGACAGGTATTCATTCTTTCACCGTTACCTCTTTTTCTGGAACCAGTTACATTTTCCCCAAAATGTCTTAAACTTAACAGAAGCTCAATTCGCTTCTGCGTCTCATGCCAAGTTGCTCACCTTAAAAAGTGCTTCCACTTCACTGAGGACTTAGGTAGGTTAAAAAAAAAGTTGGCAAAATTGACAACATTTACACACATCATCGTCAATCTTCGGGTATTCGCCACACTGTTCTCCAGCAGAAAAGATTCACCTTTTTTTTTTTTTTATTAAGTTTTTGGCCTCAATATATTTACAGGCCATTGTTTTTTTTTTTGTTTTAGTTTTTTCAATTGTTTTCAATATTATTCAAACATGGAAGGCAAAACCCCCTCAAATTTCCCTCTAAAATCCAGCTGACATCGAGGTTTGCTGGTAGTGTGGGGACGTAGGGACTTGTGTTGCGAAAAGCCTAAAACTTGGTCTTGGACGAAAAAAATAAACAGGAAAATAAATAAAAAATAAGAAAAAAATGTGACAACAAACCGGATATAAATCCAAAACACATGAAAAAAAAAACATGGTAGGTACTTACGAAATGTCTCTTCAAAACTGTCAGTCCATAGGTACCCAGTACCCACTACCCAGGATTCAGGAAATGATCCCACCTCATCCATTCCTTCTTATCAGTCATCGCACATCATTGATGCCACAAATCCTTCGTCAATTGCCCTGTGTCATAGGTATATCCTCATCGGTCATCAACTTGACTTGAGATCGATGTCTGCTGTGACCCCTCCGAAGACCTCACTCTTGAGACCTTTTAAAGTAGGTACACAATGGGTCCTTCTAAAACGCGGAAATTGAGGAATTTTTGCGGACAGGCTGCAGCACGAATCTAAGCTCCAAAACCTGCAAACCAAACTTCCCCAATCAAATCTAATCCAACCAAACCTAACCCATTCAAACCTAACTCAACCTAACCTAACCCGTGGGTCCGCATTATTCGCTTGTTCCGCCAAGCGCCATATCTCCCATTGGTCCACATCCGCATTTCAGTTCGTCCTGTACACAATTTATTTGGCGAAAACAAAAACATTCAAATTATGCACACCCTGTGCAGGTAAGAAGCAATGAAGCTCATCAGCATGTTTTTGTTATCGCTAAACAGCGCAAATGTAAAAATTGCTGATCCATCTAGAGCGACTTTTTGATTTAAACAGTAGGTACCAACACAAAAATGACAATACATGTGGACGTAATAATACACTTGACAGAATATGCCCAAATAGTGGCAAATAGAAGACAAACTTAGGTACCTCGTGCAGCAGCATGAAAGATCAATGTGTTCAGTGCATGAAAGATCAGTGCGTGTGTGAGTAGGCTTTCAGTGTGTAGAAAATTGAATTGAGTCGAGGGTTGGCTGGACTCGATTGTCCAACGATTGTCAATCATATTTTCCAAAGATTAAGATTGTCAATCATATTTTCCAAAGATTAAGATTGTCAATCATATTTTCCAAAGATTAAGATTGTCGATCATATTTTCTTTATTTCTCATTTAGGCCCATTTTAATGAGGTCCTGAATTCTTTTTGGTGCTAAAATTAGATTAATTCGTTCGTACGTGGGTAGCCTACCTACCGTAATTATATTTAAACCGATACCAGGCTTTTGTATCGGCCCACCATGCTGAGTTCACATGATATTATGGAGAAGTACCCACTCCATTGGTTGGTCTGGACAAACAGCTATGAGGAGTTAGATCGAGTACTCGTGGATGGAAAGGTTGGCATTGCTCAGTTTAAGAGCATCTTCTTCTGTCTTTTTATATCTTTTTCATTCAACGGTAATGCCGATGGATTCACAGGTATATCTCTGGAGGCATGCCGAATGTGCTGCTCTCTGTTGGAATCATAAGAAGATTCAGCTTTCACAAGATTGACCACATCTCTGTCATTGATGCTGTTGTTCACAATTTCACTGTTGTTGAGTGGCACCCAGGGCTGATTTTAAGTTTTTTGCTCATTATCCTTTGGGAACAAAGCCAAACCTGCCCAAAGAATAGGTAGGCCTACTGGAAGGTATCACCGTTGGCATTTTTTGACTGTCTATTTTCCAAGGTAGATAGCTACCTCGGTATTTCTTCACCTTTTATGTTGTTTGCACCTTTTGGAAATTTGAAAAAGAAAAAAAAGGTAGATATCCGACAGATCCCCGTGGTGCCTAAGATATTGAAAAACCTGGATGCCCTCTCTCTAACACAATGTGACCTATCCTCTCCTAACCTGACATATCCAGGCAGTATCCATTTCCCGTTATCCGGGTAAGTACCTCTCCACATTTCAGGGAAATAGGTAGCCGATAGATCCAGCCATTTTAATTCTTGTCATTTTCAGACATTACCTAGCGGAGTTGTACCTACCTACCCTGTTAGAAACGTTTTTTACTTTCTTCACCTTCATCTTCTATTCACTTAACAGCACAACATAGAAGCTGTTGACTTGTATGAGCACACTCCATTGATGCTGGCAATCATACTTGGCCACCTGGAATCTACCAGGATCCTCATAAAGCACAATGCAAATGTCAATACATCGAGCAAGGAAGGCTGGACTGGTAAGGGATTTTAGGTTCATGGTTTTGTATATGCAGTCGCCTAAATGGTGATTTTTCACGATGGGGTGTTGTTCATTTTTCTGGTGGCTTTTTGTTTCATATCAGATTGAACAAGACATAATTGTATTAAATTTTTGCCAACTGTGTCAAAGTCAAGGTGGATTTACTGTTGCATCGGTTGAAGCTTTGACAATTTTATGGGCCATTTTTTGGATAACTATGGAGCTAGAGGAAGGCATAAATTGAGTTGTTGTTGAGAGTGGTGTAATCACTTCTCTCACAGTTGTGGATATGGTGGGATGCAGGAAATTTTTGCTGACCAATTGTTTGAGTTTTAACGGTCCAGTTACCTCTGTCGGCTCCATGTTTACATTTTTCCTGATATGCTATTTCGGTTGTTTTTACCTCTGCAATGAAATCTTAAATGTCCAGGAATGAGGAAAGATTCAAATTGCACGCTTAACACCTGTGTGTGAACAGTTGACATTGATCACAGGATGGCCTACCCACCTTCTTTGCTCAAATCTAACCAACATTTTTTATAATGATAACAAAATAGTGTACCTAATCTACCCAATCAAATTTGGTTTGTTTAGCTATCCAAGAGGCTGTTTCTACCGGCGATCCTGAGTTAGTTCAGTTGGTTTTGGAGCAGAGAGATTTCCAACGATATTCCTCACGCACTGAAGGCATTCCGGTTTTGTTGGAAAAATTGAAACAGGTCAGTAAAATGGTCAATGTGGGTCAGTGCGATGTGTGATGTGGGGGCCCCAAGTGTAATATCGACTCACAAATCCCGACACAAATTGAATAGAAGCTTTTCCAATTCAGGCACTTACTCATTGTGCGAAAAACATTTAAAATTTGTTGGAAAACTTAATCTTTGGGAATCCAGTCGCATTCCAATATGAGGACGTGGACTAGTGTTTAAGATATGGGGAACAAAATGCCCCTTAAAAAGTATGAAATGGTGACTGCCCGTCCCACTTACGCCGCGAGGTGATGGCAGGCTAAGGACTGCCCTTGGCATGGTTAACAGCATCATTATTTATATACCGCCACACCAGCTAGCGTTCGCATGGCTTCTTTTTAGGGTTATACTTTTTGTGGTTATCTGTGGTCATTGTTCATTGACCTGCTGAAGTGGTGATGTGGTATGCAGTCAGTTTGTTCCCTGTACCTATTGTTTCCTATTTGCTTTTTTGGGGAGCTTAACATGCTTCGTTTTGTCTCTTGGAAGATATCGCTACCATAGGTCTTCATTCGTGGTTAGGTAGGTACTCATGGCATGCAGCCTGCAGGATCCATCTTTTTGAAATTGGAACTTGGAAGCCCTCCCATGTCTCATTTTTACTTGGCTTTGCAGCATTTCTTGTGCATTTGTAGGCACCAATGTCATTTTGATTTTATTTGCTGCATGCTATGAGAGTACCTATTCATGATTCTTCTTTGTTTCCTTTCAAGGCCCCAGATTTCTATGTGGAGATGAAATGGGATTTTTCCAGCTGGGGTAAGTTATTGGTACAAAACTTTACAATCAGCAGCTAGGTATAGTGGAGGCGGAATTAATGCACCCATACATGTGTTTTTCCCATTTAATTGTCGCCTCCGAAACTTTTTTTTTCATTCTGGAGGTGTCAGATTTTGACCTCGGTAACAAAAGAGGATCTTCAATTTCTGCAGCATGGAGTTTTTGCAAAAATCTGAATGGCTGTAATTTTTTACATGGTGACTGTGAGTACATTTATTCCGCCGCCACTACCTAGGTATACATTTTGGTGTAGCTTTTGATGTAACCAACTTCCTTGTGTTTCATTGGGTCTAGGAGGTAACTAAATTCCGGGATGCAATTTACGTTTTGCCTTCCTTTTTTCTCAACCAAATCTGACCAACTTCCAACTGTTTGTTGTCGAGGTGTGCTTCCATGAAGGTATCAAAGGTTGTTTTTTTCACACCTCCTCCCACTGACTGATCTTCAGAGGGTAGGTAGATCTGGTTGGGTACAACCACCCACTTCAAGCAATAATTATTATGACCGAAGCCTTGCAGATTGTTTTGTGTTGGTTCAGCATTGATCATTCTCATTGTCTGGACTTATGTTACAAATCATCACATGATTAACTTTAGCTGGTTGGGAAGGAAACACACTGAGTATCTTTTTGATCTCATTTCCCTTTCTTTCTTTCTTTTTTGTCAAAAATGTCAGGAAAAACCAATATGTAGGTACAAAGAAAACAAATTTTCGAGCTACAGTGTTTCACAAGTTAACATTGATTTTCACAGCGTAAGAGACGCCAGAAAAAGTGTCAATTTCCTTGCATGCTCAAAGGCTAGGCTGTTTCATGAAGGGCTGCAATTGGAGACACCCTGGCAAAAAATGCAACAGCTCGCTGGGCCAGCCCAATCAATCTTCATCAAGCTTCATCAATGGCAAAAAAGAGGGCAAGGACCTACCAACTTTGCTGCAGTGTCTGCCTTCTGATGGTACCTGTCACCTTTTAAACTTCATCTTAATGAGACTTAATTGCTGTTTTATATTAAAATGAGGCTTATTTGCTATGTTTTTGTGTTAATATGTGGTTAATTTGCCATGTTTTTTTTTTTACAACGAAAAGACAAAGGTGTTGGTATCGGTGTAATACCAACACCGCTTGAGAAAGGTCCACGTGCGTGGGACCGAAACGTAGCAAATTTATTCTTGTAAGTTACGAACAAAAACTGGCTTTATCATGTTTTTTTTTGTTTTCAGTTCCCTTGCTGTCAAACCTGTGTCCAAGTGACGTGTACAAAATATACAAGAAAGGTTCAAAGGTCAGAATTGACACAACTCTCATTGGATTTGAGCAGACGAACTGGCTGCGGGGAAACAGGACCTTCATCTTCAGTGGACAACGTTGGTTCTTATTCTCTCACTAAAGAGTGAATTTTAAATTTTATCGGTCCTTCTTCGGAAATTTGAACACCTTGCTCGCGGAACTCGTGGCGTTAAGTGCTTAGGTACAGTACGTTGCAAAAAACCTGTTACATACACTGCGGGAATGGGAAATGATGATTTCCATTTGCAACCACCTAAGCTAATATGTGTTACAAGTATTTTGCAAAAGGAAATCACCTTCTTCCATTACGTCTCCATGTGTTTAACACCTATTTTGCAAATGGAAATCATCATCTTCCATTCCGCCTGTATATGTGCAGGTTTTTTTGCAACGTACTGTACTGCAATCTTCAGAAGTGTTCACCCATCATGCATCACCCACCGAAACTTCGGAAATGGAGAGTGAGCGTGGCAATCAGCTAGAATGTTGCTTAGTTTTTGATACTGGCTTTTTTCTTCAGTGAAAAAGTGTGCTCCGACCCCTCATTTCCACTCAATAGCCGCCCAAAAACTGGTTAAAATCGTCACTTTTTTTCACGGTAACCATGGCAGCACAGTGTGTAACCATGGCAACCGTTGGAACCCTTTGAAAAAGAGGCGATTTTCATGATTGGTTGATTAAATTTTCCAGAAATTACAGCTTCGTTTCTGTGGTATCCCCCTCACACTCCATCAGTTGCCACATGAGAGGGAGCCCGATGGCGGTGGCAAGATAAGTCTGCAATTCCTGGGACCGGATCGACCACAGAAATCTGTCGGCCAAAAAATTTGTCAGAAATCAAGGTGTGTTTGCTGACTTGGATCGAACCCTTCAGTTCGAATGTTTATTGGTTTTTGGTGCTGGTTTTTCCATAGAATGGGGCTTAATTGCAATTTTTCTTTTTCAGTTTTATTTCCTAACAGAGGGATTTTCTGTTTATTTGTGGTTGATCCGGTCACAATAATTGCGGACTCGTCTTGCCACCACCATCGGGCTCCCGCTCATGTGGCAACTGATGAAATGTGAGGGGAACAGACAGAAACGAATCTGTGATTTCTGGCAAATTTGATCAACCATACCATTTCTTTTTGTTGCACATTTCCAAGTCGAGAGGACATTCTCCCCTGCACTTAAGTTTTAGGAGACTGGTAGTGAACAGTGATAGGTATCTAGGAATGTGCTGTTTGGTTTAGCCCGCTGCTAGCATTGTTGCACCGTGGGTACTTCAGATTGAAGCATCCTTTCATGGGTCTGTGAAACTAGTTTCACAGATGCACGGATAGAATTTGTTTCACACGTAGGTACCTACTGGACTGGAACATCATTTTACGAATGCTCAGACTGAAACGTTGTTTCACAGATGCTCGGACTGAAACATTGTTTCACACGTAGGTAGGTACCTAATCGAACTGGAACACCATTTTACGGATGCTCGGACTAAAACATTGTTCACGGATGCTCGAGCTCAGACTGAAACATTGTTTCACACGCAGGTACCTACTTGGACTGGAACATCATTTTATGAATGCTCAGACTGAAGCATTGTTTCACAGATGCTCGGACTGAAACATTGTTTCACACGTAGGTCGGTACTAATCGAACTGGAACACCATTTTGCAGATGCTAGGACTAAAACATTGTTTCACGGATGCTCAGAGCTCAGACTGAAACATTGTTTCACACGCAGGTACCTACCTACCTACTTGGACTGGAACATCATTTTAAGAATGCTCAGGCTGAAACATTGTTTCACGGATGCTCAGATCGTTTCACGGATGCTCAGACTGAAACACTTTCACTGGTGCCCGGACTGGTGAGTGCAATAAACTTCGTCTGTTTTTGCACAAAAACACCCTTTTTGGGTGTTTTTGTGTACATATTCATTGGTTTAGCCTGCTTCTTTCCACAGCCGACGGTGTTCTCATAACCGAGGTCGATCACGATTTGAAACAGGTGACCCACGAAGAGTTGAAGATAATCGACAGAGATGAGCTGCATCTGTTGTGCCCGACCAACGAGGATGTTGTCAATCGGCTGAATCAGCCGTTGATCACCACATATGTTAACGTCGAAAAGATAAATTTTGAAAGGTAGGGAAATGTGGATTTTAGCAGATTGCTTCATTTTTACTGTAAGTGGCAAACTCTGGTTTGGTGGGACCTCTACCCTTTCTTCGACAGATTATTTCAAAAGTCAGTTAAAAACCCCGCAGAAGAGAGAATTATTGCAGTTTTGAGGCAATTTAGGGAGGTAGGATGTCATGCTTCTTTTATTTTGAGTCAAAGCAATGCTTTCTGAATGCGATGTGAATACACAATGCTATTTGGGTGTGAAAAATGCGGAAATAGCAACCCAAGCAAAGATTGCATAATCAGCAGGATTGTCGACTGGCATTTGAAACGCCCGGTGTGTCGTTTCTCCAGGCTGAATCAGGACAAACAGAAACCAAAGTAGGTGGGCCCAGGAACTAGAATGTCAAAAGTAAGTCTTATGGTATGGTTGTTATTATTTGCATGAGCCGTGCCGTATGGCAATTTTGCATGGGAGCAGCTTTATCAGAGATCAAGATGTTTGGTCCTTGCTTTGTTCGAACCCATTGGTTTAGAATGTTGATTCGTTTTTGATACCAACGTGAGGTTTTGTCAACTGGACCAAAGACCAGCAACTTTTGACTTATCAATAGAGCACGTTGAAAATGGTGATAATTTTTGGAAAATTTCGCTCAAAAGTCTAAAAATTTCGTTATTTGGAGGTGGAAATAAAAAGGCTAGAACCTGTCAAAAATGCATTTTCAGTCATTTTTACAATGTGATTGCTTTGAATTTTGCAGGAACAATACATTGGAAAAATGATGTAAATAAACTGAAGAAGAGACTGAGAAAAGAGCAAAAGAAAGCTTCATTTTTCAAATGTTTTTGTGCACCATGCTTGCCACTTAATTAAAAAAAGGAAAAACACGACGTTTTCGCATGTATATCGCGAAAAAAGGAGATATTTCGTGGAAATCAATGAATTTCGTGGGAATTTTCACATTTCGTGGAAAATCGCCCATTCACAATTGCCAGAATTGCCTTTCAATTGACTGAAATGATAAAGAAATCATCAAAGATGGTTGAAATGGCTGATTTCATTTTGGCGGTGACAATTCCTTTTCACCATTTTCAGAGTGCTCTACTTATCAACTTGACTACTCCACTTCACACGGCGACATCATGTCATCCATTGAGTGATTGGGCAGACCCATCTCTCAATATAGGCCAATACGGTAACCTACCGTTGTAGGTATATGAACGGATGATGCCTTTGAAACATCGGTGCTTCCTTCAAACATCCAGGCTTATTTCACACTGCCTCCCACTGACTGATCATCAGGGGGTGGATCAGTGTGAGTGCAGAGCAGCCACCACCTACAAGTCAATCCGCTGCTTCAAAGGCATCATCCGTCCAGTTTTTGATGCTGACTTTTCCGTGGAATAGTGCTTGAAATGCAATTTTTCTTTTTCGAAGTTGAATCAACAGAGAATCGCTCCGCTTTTTTAAATTCGCAGGAACAAGAGTGGCTTCTGGGGTTGGAGATCCGACCGATCGGAGAACATAAACGGATACAACTGCAAGGTGTTCAGTGCGTCAAACGTGGAGATCGTCACAAAAACCAGGACAGAACACCTGACGAACAAAACCAACGACCGGTCGAATGAAAACGACGCCAGTCGGTTACCTATTGGTTCGTCAGCCCTGGTCTGTTCGCCACTTCAGTCATTGATTGGTGCGGCTGTCGAAACGATCGAGGATGATGTTGTCGAACACAGGGTGTCGAAAAGCAACAACGACAGCAGTGACAATTTGAAAGTTAGTTTCAATTGGGCGGAGTTTTTCATTGGATTTTCCATTGGAATTTTCGTTTGATTTTTCATTGGTTTTTATTTTAGACATCTCGGTCCAACATCAGCGACCTGTCTGTTTCGATATTTTGCTTGATAACGCTCTACGTTAGCAGGGGCAAAACGTCTCCATTTTCAATATTTACGAACAGTTAGCAGCTGATTGTAATAATTTTGTCAACTAGGTTTGATGTTTTTGATGGTGTCACTAAATGCAATTGTTTTACTTCTTCCAGTCCAGAGCGCCATATGTGGCATCCATATGGATGCATTGCACAAACCAGATGCAATGCTCATACAGTGGTACCAAGACCAGAGTGCCATCATTGGCATCCTGCCATTTGAGACACAAAGACCAGAGATGCAGCAGAGTAGGCTATAAGTTTAGTGGGAGTAGAGCACCCAATGTGGCGCTCCAGACTTTGAGGCCAACCCACATGCTTGTGTCTGGTCCATATTAAGTGGAAAGCAGAGCGCCACATATGGCGTCCTGGACTTGGTGACAAAGGAGCTGATTTTAAATGGACTTAAAAAAGGTAACCTAATTGTTTTGATGTCACCATTTTAGCCAAGTTATGACGTAATTGTTTTTGCTGGCATCATTTTAGGGAACTAATGACGACCTCCAATCGGATAAGACTCTTTCGAAAAAGGCTTTACTGGACGACATAGAAGACAGCTGTGAAAGTGAAAGCGACCCTTGATCAAAAGTACAAACACCGTCACCAACGGAATCAACGCCGTGCAAATCGAAGACTATTACAATAACGAGAGGATAGGAATCGGTCGACCGAAAGAGATCAACACGAAAATCCGACGATTCAAAGGGACTCTGTGGCTGTCGGAGGATTGTTCGTTGAGCTTGCAACAGCAGATCATGCCAGTCGTCGACCTGATGTCGTTGTCGAATGCACACTTTGAGAAGTTGAAACGGTTCATTGAACTCCAGTTGCCATCTGGTTTTCCGATGAAAATAGGTTCGCTTATTTTCTGTTTGATTTCAAACTGCTGCAGTCATTTCGGCATTTGTGTAAGGTGTGATCTACTGTTAGGTAACATCAGTAGTTGGACATCACTGGCTGTAGGCTGACACCAGGCTTATAGGTTGAGATAGGGCAGGAGGCTAGATCAGGTTGAATTCGCTTCGTCAGAATTTGGAAAGAAGAAACTGGTTGATCACACCAAACACGAATGCCATCATTTCTTTTGAACAATTATTGGCTGTGTAACAATATCCGACTTCTGCTTAATCAATTATTGAATTTCATCTCCTCAGTTTCCAGAGACAAACAGATGTGTTGAATAAACGATATGCGTTACCCTAATAATGTGAAACTGCCCCAAAATGATTCGCTTTCTTCGGGGTGCATGCTATGTTTCGCACAGTTTCGGCATCGCAAAAATAACGCTGGGTAGTCCGGACTGAATCGTGCAAGCTGAAATTGCTGATTGGCCGGCGTGCGAATCCCGAACGTGGGCCATGAAAACAGACTGCGTTTTCTTCACTTTGTTTAAATGGAACCAAAAACAATGTTTCGGGGGGGGGGGCAGATTTTCAAAATACGGGGTGCTGGCGGGCGGGGTCCACGGCCTGTGAATTTATGACCCCTAATGAAATGCCAATTATTTCGGTCCCTGTGCAGCAGTAACGCTGAATTACACGCGGTAAACAGTTTTATTGTCGGTCTAGCCAACTTGAAGTTTTTGGCCTGTGGTGCAGTTAACAAAAGAGGATTAAGAAGGTCTACAGAAAGTTGGATCCCACCAAACTGCCGATTTTTGCAGCTCGCTGCACAGCAAAAAAGCGGAGGTTTGGGCAGTAAAGTACATTAACGTAGCATCAACTACAGCAATTTTTTTTTTGGTTCCGCTAGATGGTAGGAAAGTGGGGTGCTAATTTTATAGTGAAGTTGGCCCTTCCACTGAAATGTGCGTTTTCTTACACCATGACAAAGATGAATTTTAGGCAGTAAGCAGCATAAACCACCAAAACTTTTTGCTTGTGGAGTGGAGTATATCAAAAAAGTGGGTACCAATAATTTATTTCTTTTGCCTTGTTCTCTCACTCTCTATCTCTCTCTCTCCCCCCAACAGAAGTGCCATTATTCCACGTGCTCAGTGCAAAAATCACCTTCGGAAACATATTCGCCACCACCACAAAGGTCGACGGAGTGTCGTGCAATATATCTGCCAATGCCAATTCAGTTTCATCCAGTATTAGTTCAAATAGTGTGTCAAGTGGTAATCAGAGAAATGTACCAGTCGAGAATAGCTTACATTCTTCTAGCTCGGACAGCAGCCTCAAGGAGGGAAGTGATACGTGTGAGCAGTCTCACCAGTGTTGTTCCATCGATGATTCCTGCTTTGAACCACCGTCCGATTATTTGCTTACAGGTATTTTTGCATTACAGGTACTTTTCCTTTGCAGGTACCGTATTTTTCCTTTACAGTTATGTTTACATTACAGGTGTTTTACATTACAGGTATTTTTGCATTACAGGTACTTTTCCTTTGCAGGTACCGTATTTTTCCTTTACAGTTATGTTTACATTACAGGTGTTTTACATTACAGGTATTTTTGCATTACAGGTACTTTTCCTTTGCAGGTACCGTATTTTTCCTTTACAGTTATGTTTACATTACAGGTGTTTTACATTACAGGTATTTTTGCATTACAGGTACTTTTCCTTTGCAGGTACCGTATTTTCCTTTACAGTTATGTTTACATTACAGGTGTTTTACATTACAGGTATTTTTACATTACAGGTACTTTTCCTTTGCAGGTACCGTATTTTTCCTTTACAGTTATGTTTACATTACAGGTGTTTTACATTACAGGTATTTTTGCATTACAGGTATTTTTTTGCATTACCTACATGTATTTTTACATTACAGGCACTTTTACATTACAGGTACTTTTACATTACAGGTACTTTTACATTACAGGTATTTTTACATTACAGGTATTTTTACATTTCAGGTACTTTTACATTACAGGTATTTTTACATTACAGGTACTTTTACATTACAGGTATTTTTACATTACAGGTACTTTTACATTACAGGTACTTTTACATTACAGGTATTTTTACATTACAGGTATTTTTACATTTCAGGTACTTTTGCATTACAGGTATTTTTTTGCATTACCTACATGTATTTTTACATTACAGGTATTTTTACATTACAGGTACTTTTACATTACAGGTATTTTTACATTCTAGGCCCTAGATGTTTTTGCATCACAGGTATTTTTCCTTTACATGTATTTTTACATTACAGGTATTTTTGCATTGCAGGTATTTTTACACCACAGGTATTTTTACAGAATAGGGGGCATATTATTTCTGTTTATCTCCGACTCCTGGTTGAGGTCTTACTAATACTGCGGCATAAATTGTGTCCCAGCCCCACCACTGCAGAAAAAGTTAGGCCGGGTCATGTTTATGCTGCAGTATTTCTAAGGCCTCAACCATATCTCCCCGGGGTGGGTAGCATATTTTTTGTAACTACGGTGCCACCCATCTGGAAAGCCGGAAAATCC
>JASGXE010005804.1:0-22075 GCA_030068105.1 Sinentomon sp. SZTP_YWyxl | reverse complement strand
CAAATTTCCCCGGGATCCATCAAATTCGCGAGACGTGCCCAACTTAACCGTCATTGGATTTGATGGCTTCTGGAATGGTGCACGGTGAGAAGCCGTGCACTTCATGAAACACCGTTCTCAGCTTCACATGCTGCTTTAATGCGGTGGAAGTGCGCGGCCGATCGCCACAGTGCAAAACCTCACCGTTACTTGGCTTCGGCCCGTGCGGTGGGTGTAACCGGGGAAACCCGAGACTAAATTCATTTGAAATACCTACAAAATAATAATAATAATAATAATAAAATGGCATCTGGGGACCCCTAATTTTTCAAAAAAGCTTCAGCTTTTGGGGGACGCTGTCCCCCAAACCCCCTGCCGGTGGCGCTGCCCCCTGGGCCCCCGCTGGGGGGCACAGCCCCCAGACCCCCCATACTGGGGGGATGCCGCCCCCCAGACCCCTGCATTTTTTGGTACCCGACCCCCCCTGTCGTAGACCGCCTTACCCCCCTCTAAGGTACCCTACCTTGCCCATCTCTGAACGCCTACCTTTAATTACGATCTGCTTAACGTGTTCAAGCTGAACGTCATGGTTATTCATACGCCTAATCAATTTTTCGGTGTGAATAGGGTATCAGGGAAGTGACTAAAACGCTGAACCTGCTTGTCTTGCTTGTCCTGCTGGTAATGGCCAGGTTAGGGTTAGGTCAGGGTTAGGTGAGGTTAGTTTAGGCTTGGATAACCTAATATAACAATAACCTAACCTATTTAACCATTACCAGCAGGACAAGCAGGTTTCCAGCAGGACAAGCAAGACAAGCAGGACAAGCAGGTTCAGCGTTTTAGTCACACCCGGGTATCAGTATTGATATCTGATCTTCATCGTTTGAACAGTTCGAATTGATTTTTTTCATCCTCAGGCACTCAGCCTGGCCCCATGATGGCTTCCTGGGACTTCTTGGGCTGGGCGAGGGCGAATGGTATTCCCGAAAATATGGACACCTGGACACCCCCTAAAACGGGTCAGGTTAGGTTAGGTTTGGTTAGGTTAGTATAGGATAGTTTAGGGCAGGACACTTAGGTTGGTTTGGATGGGTTTGGCTGGGAAAGAAGGGTCTCCAAGGGGGTGTCCAGTTGGGTGTCCAGGTGTCCACATTTTAGGGAGCACCCTGGGGCGAATTTCCAAATTCCAAACAAATCGCATGAATTTCGACCAATCAGGTGCAAACCCGAATTGATAGTTATCAGAAGACATGGCATGTCATAAATAGTCTGATCAGAAGTAAAGCTAATGCAGATCAAATATCTCAAATAAATGTGGTTCAGAACAGAGAAACTGTTTGTTTAAGATTTCCTACTGATATTATGAATGCTTTGAATAACTTTTTTTGCCATGTCATTGATAATTTGCCACCATTAGATGCAGGAATGGCTCCATCCGCAAATCTCAATGCTATAATTGTTACTGAGACTCTTTTCCTTGCCCCTGTAGATGAGGTGGAGATAAAGACCACCATCAAATCTCTAGCAAATAAAAGTTCTTGTGGATCTGATGGCATTTCTACAACATGCTGAAGTCTGTTCTTCCATGGATTCTTGGACCTTTGACTTATTTGTTCAATCAAATAATTTGTGCTGCAGAATACCCACATGTGTTTAAAATTGCACGCATAGTTCCTATTTACAAAAAAGGGGCCAAGACAGACCCTCAAACTATAGGCCCATTGCTGTGCTTTCAACTCTGAATAAGGTATTGGAAAAGCTAATCCATTCTCGGATTTCTGGGTTTATTGTCAAAAACAGGGTTCTCCATGAAATGCAGTTTGGGTTTACTGCTGGCAAATCGCCCTCCATGGCTCTGCATACATTAGCCACAGAAATTACAAATAAAATGGAACTTGGGATGGTCACAGCAGTGGTGTCGCTCGATCTGTCCAAAGCTTTTGACACAGTCGACCATTCTCTGCTTTTGGGAAAGCTGGAAGTTATGGCCTTAGGGGGCATACTTCCAAGCTCCTTGGGAGTTACTTGTCAAGCAGGCAACAATTTACTTCTCTTCTGGGATCATCTTCTTCTCTGCAACTGAATAGTGTTGGTGTACCTCAAGGCTCGGTGCTGGGCCCATTGCTATTTTGTTTTTTATTAATGATATTTTTATGTTAAATATTCAGTCGAAGCTAATACTTTTCGCGGATGATATCACTTTGATGTCATCAAATGTGGATCCAAATGTAGCAGTCAATGAGTTAGCCAGAGACTTGGTATGTGTAGCCAATTGGCTTGCTGTAAATAAGTTGCATTTAAACCTGTGTAAAACAAACTTCTGTATATTTGAACCTCATCAGATGAGTCTTGGTAATGATCAGGAACCCAGGCTTGAATTGTTGGGGAGGTACTTTCTCCATCCCCTTACCTGAAGGTATTAGGTCTGCACTTAGATAAGTGTTTGAACTGGGAAGTCCAATTGACTCATTTAATTGGACATATGAACCACTGCCTGTACACTCTTGCAAGAGTCCGACATCTTTTACCCAAGTATTTGTTGCGCACCATTTATTTTTCCTTGGTTCATAGCAAAACTTATTTTGGGATTGAAGCCTGGTCATCAACAAACTATACGAGACTTTACCCACTGTTTATTAAACAAAAAGCCATTCTGAGGATGATGGCTTTCAAATCTAGGACCACACCATCTCGTCCATTGTTTTTGGATTTTAACATCCCAACATCTTTCACATGATGGCAAAATAGAGCATTGGCAGTTGTGTACAAACTGTGGAACAATCTTATTCAAATTGAGGGGTGTGAATTACAAAGACCGCATGCAAACACTAGACATACTTGGAGCTTTATATAAGACAACCCTTGGCCTTATCGCAACGTGGCAAACACATGTTAGTGTTCCGTGGAATTAAGGTCTGGAATGTACTACCCATTCTGTAAAAAAAGCACACTCTTTCCATTCTTTTGTAAAGGCAGCTCAGAATTATCTAAGTGCCATGACATGGCAGGAAATTAGTGATATTATCTGTAGGTAGGTGGGTAGCTCCCACAACAGTTATGCTGCAATTACGAATAGGTGTGTGGTACAAAAAAAAAATGTCGCATCCATAAAAAAAAAAAAAGATAATGGTTTTTTTGCTGATATTGGATTGCAGACTGACGTAACAACTTAAATAAATCTAGTCCGTGGTTTCCTCACAATCTTACCTGATGGTATAGGCTACAAGCAGTTATCTGCTTTTGCCTTCATTTCTTGAGATATACACCTGTGAGGCTCATTCAACCAGGTAACCAAACCACCAACGAGGTGACCAAACCGCCGTGTACAAATTGAAACGAGCTAAGCCGAAAACACTTTAATTTCTATTCCTGTGATTTCCCATTCAAAAAGTATTGTTGCTCAACAATGAAAAAATATCATTTCGCTTCACTTAGCTCCTCTTAAATTGGCCACGCCGAAACAACAAACACCCAAAAGGGTGTTAGTGGTTTGGTCACCCAAAAAAGAAAAAGAAAACAGAACCAGAACTAGCACCCTCAGGGTCTATAAAAATTTGTATTGAAGGTACATACCTATCAATTGTGTATCTATTGTGTGCCTATAGCCTTTCTAATGCACATGTTTTTCTTTTTCCAAACTCGCGGTTGTGTTGCCACATGCAACATCATCTTTCTTTATATCTAGGGCTTCTATTTTATTTTGTTGTTGGCTGATCTGCATTTATTTGCCAACTCGTGCCGAAAACCAAAATCATATTTTTGAATCATCCGATGTCGACTTCAATTCATCACTTGCCTGAAGAATCCTGATTGTTGCATTCAACTGCGATCAACACAACTGTGAGTTTGGTTGTTTACTTGTATCATTCAACAATTTGCTGTTGCATGGTAAATGCTCTGTTCCGGATTGATTGATACATTGCTTGCATTGAAAATTTGAAATTGATTACCAAAATGTACCTTGCCTTGTTTGTGAGATGATTCATAAAATTTGATGTTCAATCATGGTGTGCATTGTAAAACTGAAATGAAAAAGAAAAATGGCCTATAATTATATTTTTGGAGGCCAACAGAAAAAAAAAAAAAAATTAAAACCGCGTTTACGAGATCTAAAGCTAATCTAACCCAACCTAACCTAACTCAACCCAACCTTTCCTCTTCCTGGTGTCAACAACTGCCACTGGTGTCAAAAACCACAGCGTCCTTTAAAACACAAGGCGTGATTAAAGGCGCAGTTCAGCCGTTTGCCGCAAAAGCACGGGTGGCGCCACAACCCAGCCACTCGACGAGAGAACTGATTGACTGATTCGCGCGGCATGGCACGCGGGAAATTTGAATTCTGTTTGGTGATGGTGTTGTTTGTGCCGTCAGTCGTGCAGCTGCTTGTTGCTTGTTGTTTTGCTGTTCGTGTCTCTGCTTGCCACGCATGTTGTCCTCTCTGACTCTGACTCTGAGGTGCGATTGAATTACCTGCAGCCGAATTATTGACCAAGGTGCTTGCTGACATCAAGAACGAATCGGAAAATGGTGTATTGTTGTGTTCCCCTCTGCTGTTCTACAAAGGGTAAAACAGTGGGTGTGTCATTTCACGAATTTCCCTCAGAACCTGGAGCACTTCGTGATTGTTGGGTGAAAGTGATATCCCGAAAAGGAGAGCGTGGCAATCTCTGGCAGCCCAGTGATCGATCATACGTGTGCAGTCTGCACTTCAGTGCGGACGACTACAGGAACGACTGTAAAATAAAACTTTTGAAGCCCGGAACAGTTCCATCAGTTTTTCCTTCATACCCGGAACATAAAATTCCGGTTGTCAGGAAACGAAAGGAGCCTTCCGTACGTCAAGCTTGTGTCAAACGATCTCGAATTTCTGGCCCAAGCACAATCAACACGACGGCTCAAATTGGCGCCTTTGTGGATTCTGACCCATCGGCGCCATCAAAGAACTCTGCCTCCACTGCTTCAGGCGCAACTCGTTCCACCGAAACAGGTGCCAAACTGCCGCCGCTGATATCAACTTTGAGATCACGAAATAATCGCCTGAAGAAGCGGAACTCAAAACTCCAGGCAAGGATTGCTGCTTTGGAGAACCAGCAGTCGTCCGCAACGAAACAGAATTTTTTTTCTGAAAGCTTCAACCATCAATGCTGATGCTGACGATGGTTTTCTTCCCGCCGTTTTCCTGAGAGATCAGATAATGGCATACAAAACGAAGCGTTACACGTGGGACGACAAAACCCTGAGGCACTGCATTCTTTGGCGGCATAAATCCCCGAAAGGATACGAGTACGCAAGACGTTCCAAAATGTTGCGACTTCCAAAAGGAGCTCATTGAACAAGTTCCTGGGTCACAGTGATGGTTGTTCGATCGGAAATTCCGGATATCGTGTTGGAGAGACTCTCACTGGAGCCAAAAGCAGAAATTGCCATGAAAAACTCGGGAATGTCATCTTTGATGAAATGGCCATGAAAACCCTGCCTGAAGTACGTCAAGCACGCTGACAAGTTTGTCGGAAACGTTGACTTGGGCTCCCTGGGACATGAAAAGAAACTGGCAAATCGGTTGCTCTGCTTTCTGTTTACGTCTCTGACAACGAAGCTTCGTGTTCCTGTGGCATACTTTTTTACCAGGCAGTTGACAGGGCAGCAACTAAAGGAGTTAATGCTTTGGTGCTGAAGAAAGTTGAA
The DNA here is from genome assembly GCA_030068105.1 of Sinentomon sp. SZTP_YWyxl. NCBI lineage: Eukaryota > Metazoa > Arthropoda > Protura > Sinentomata > Sinentomidae > Sinentomon > Sinentomon sp. SZTP_YWyxl. The sequence goes on along the minus strand of JASGXE010005804.1, from coordinate 16,411 downwards.
CAAACTGGTTTCACGGTTGTTCGATCTGCGCAGACAATTCGTCTGTCAACGTGAAAGCTTACCAGTTGATTTCAGGCACAGATTCTGTCAATGCTAAGATTCCCCATCCTTTCGATCCTGAGCGGCCACTTTCCTCGCCTTCGATTACTGTCATGTTATCAAAAATTGAGATCTTTGCTCTTGAGTAGAACCCGAAGAATGATGAAAAATGGCCGACCAATTTCAGGATATGGTTTGCGCCGGATCTACTCACTGCAGAAGCGATCTTTGATACGACCGGTTAAAAATTTGACGAGTAAGCATGTTGAACCCTCCAACATCGAGAAAATGAATGTCAAGAGAGCAGTTCAGATTTTTTCCACCGAGGTCATTGCAGCACTGAAAATTCTCCCTGATATTGACCCGGCGACTCATTCAAGTCAAATTCAGGAGACAGTCACGTTCATGTTGGTGGGAAGATGGTTTGATATCATGGATGTTGGTAACACAACCCTTCATGTCCATTCACGGAATCCCAACAAAAGCCCTTTTGGGATCACACCGACGATCGACTGGAGTGGTTGGAGGAAGAATTTTTGGGATATTTTGAAACAGTGGCGGGCTGAATTGTTCCAACAGCAACGAATTTTGAGCAGCGACGAACATATCAGGCCCTCCGAATCACGACGCTTTCAGCAGTCGAATGCGTCAGATATTTGTTGCGGTCGGGATTTCATTTTGTCCTCACACGAAAATTTTCCAGTGATGATGTGGAGGGATTTTTCAGTGCACTTCGGCAGATGCAGGGCTATTGCGACCAGGGGACTGCTCTCGGTACCCTGCATGCCATTCAGAAAACATTGAAGATAGGCCTCATTTCTCCATCTCTCAATGCCAACGTGGATACTCAGCCTGTGTCAGAAATATTAGCAGTCCAAACGGATTTGGGAGCTTCTACTCCAACGGGGGGATTAATTTGCATTTGTCCACTTCCGGATCATTTGTGTGCACTGTTGGACCAAATTGCAGACCCGCCAACCATGGTTGTCATGACAATGCAGGCTGCATCCATTTCGTATGTCGCCGGTTATCTTGGAAAGTATATGCAGGATAATTGCCCGTGTTCATCAATTGCCGATTCACTTGTCACCGCGAAATCACAAAGGCCTTTGTTGAAACTGATCTATGAGCAAGATCGCGGAGCTCTCAGATATCCCAGTCAAAATTGTTTGGACATAACCTCCGCAGTGCATAATTTCGTCCAAGAATTACTCCCGCTGCTGATGGTCAATTGTCATCTGTTGTCAACAATACGCTCTTTGATTTTGCCCAAACTCCTGTCATACGAAGAATTGCAATGCAGGTGTTCAGTGTCCAGCTCTTCAAACGTCTGCAATGACCATAATCTGACCAGCAAAATGATGTTCGGCGATCTTTTGGTTTGCATCCTGCTGAGAAATTCTGGAAACATCCAGACGGACACAAATGCTGTCGGTTCTGTCGCCGCACGCTTGAAGAAGAAGCCAAGTTTCCCGGAAATCCTTCAAGATGTCAAATTGAAGGTGAGTACGATTTATTTTCCACGTAAACTGTGTTTGTCGGCGAGATTTTTCTGTTTCCAATACAGGCCTTCTTCCAATCCCTGTGACAGGGAAAAGCAAAAAGGGAGCGGTGATTTAAAAATGTTCAGCCATTTTTGGGCTCAACAAAATTGCAGTTTCTCCGCAAAAAATTGCAAAAAGACATTTCCGAGAAAGGCGGCGATCTCCACCCCCTGCATCCAGCCCTGCCGCCGCACGGTCCAATCCAACTCAAAGGAAGCGGTCAAAGAAACGTGAGAAATTCCATGGAACGGAAGTCCAATCTGCTTGTTGTTCATCGTTCCGTCTTCAAAGTGCACAACTTCTGTGCGTTCAATAATTTTTTCAAAATTCCCTCAAACAAAGAAAAAAGCAACGAAAAAATCAAAACAAATCCACAACCCGTTGAGCCACAACCAAAGCAGAACCAAAGTCCCTTTCCGCAAGCCGCAAAATGAAATTCCATGCTTTTCTTCCGTGCATTCGAATGGCTGACTGGTGCTGCACCAAGCGGCAGTTTTCGGCAACTTTCGTGTACGCTCCAACAATGCAAATTTCGCTTCTTAAATCCCGCCTTGTGTTATAAAGGACGCCATGCAAAAACATTTCGGTGAAAAAACAAAAATCGGACCACTCGGCCACACAGGCGGCTGCCGGAATTCGTTTCGGAAACGTGTATTCATGAAACTGTTTTTTTTCATTGTTGCGTCGTCACGATTTTGCTCGCATCCGATTGGTCGAAATTCATGCGGTTTGTTTGGAATTCAGAAATTTGCCACCCTGGGCGAATCTTGATTCGATTTGAGGATTGATGACGTCACACATTTAGACGACGTGATTGGCTGTTGCGAACTCCTGGTGCGCGGAAGTGGATTGGAAAAAAAATATGCGTCACTGAGCAATGCAAACACAATAAAATTCATGTTTACTGTCCTGTAGGACAGGACTGCATGAATCGTGATTCGATTCGAGGATTGGATTCGAAAATCGCGAATCTGGCCAGATTCGATTCGAAAAGATTCGATTCGAGACATGTGGTGGGATTCGAATCAAGATTGGAGATTTGAAGAAAATGATTCGATTCGAAAGGATTCGCTTCGAAATTGGACAACTGATTCGGATTCGATTCGAGATTCGAACCTTTGGGATTCGATTCGAAAGCCGATTCGCACAGCCCCAGTCTTTCTGCGAGTTTCTTATCCCCTTCCCCCGACAATATCCACCAAACGCTTCCATCTCGGATTCTTTATGCTGTCTTGAATGTTTGCTTTGCGGCTTGAATATGGAGACTGCAAAAATACCATGACACTGCGAATATTTTGTGCCGGCTTTCATGGCTGAGTTGGTGCATCAGTCAGAACCCAAATTCGACGCGTGATGAGAACAACAAACAATTTCAAGAAAATTCGAAGCATGATGAGAACATGATGAGATGAGAACCTCATCATGTTCAACACAACAACATGATGAGGACCAATCGGTGTTTTCTTTGAAGTCCTGCTGGCGGTTTTTTCCTGCCTTCGTCAGAGAAGCTGGAATAAAGGTCGGTCAAGTTGGCCTCTCTTCCTCTCAATGAAAACTTGAAACACACAAATCAAAACTTCCGTCCTCCGTTTGTGCAAAATTGGCTTAAAGTAGTGGGGGGCACGCATGGGCACGCAGTGCCCGCCGTCCTTTTGGGCAGGGAGAGGCACGGAGTGCCCGCCCTCTTTTCCGGCAATAGTGTCCTCCGGTTTTCCGTAAAGTGCCCTCGCGTGCCCCCAGATTTAGTCCAAATTTCCATTTTATCGAAGCGCCAACAACATTCTGCCATGCAGAATGTAATAGGCGCTTTCTATTAATGGGGAAAAAATACCAGCGCATGATCTGCAGATGGAATTCTTGTTCATTCCATAATCATTAAGCAATCAATCAACTTCTTGCAAGTTTGTTTGGTGTGAAGATGGATTTGATGGGGAAAGCTGGTCACGTTTTCAACAATGCTCATATTCTTTTGGAGTTTCGATATTCGTCAGGCGGCTTTCCTAAATGCATTATTTTTGATCTTTTTCTCATTTTTCGGCCCAACCTTGTTTTTTATCCTACATTTCCACAAAATTGGTGCGAAGAATTTGCGACAGCTGATCGAGTTTTGAGAACAGATTTCAAAGGACTGTGACGCTTACCAAATTTGAGTTTTACTCAAGAATGTCATTTCACTGTTTCACAATCATCACTTCCCCATCCCCTGTATGCCGTATTATCATCACCAATATCGGCTGCCTCTTTCTCCTGATGTGCACTTCCCGCTCCAAGGCCAGGGCCTATAGACGGCTCAGATACATCAAACACGAAAAAAACTAGTGAAATTAAACAGTAAATGCATACGAGTATAAAAGATTCCCCACTTTTGGCTGATGGCTCTGTGCTGTGTCCTTTTTTCAAGGCTTGTGCCTTTTTCTCCAACGCTCGTGCCCTTTTTCCACGCTTGTGCCCTTTTTTCCAGGCTTGTGCCCTTTTTTCCAGGCTTGTGCCCTTTTTAATTTTCCCGGTGCCCGCCCCTTTTTATTTCCACTTTAAGCCCTGCAAAATGTGATCTCATTTGGGCACATTTGTTCAGTGACGTGTGACGTCTCTGAGCTGTTGATGTCTTGTGGGTGGAGGGGAACCATGACTTTGAGCCAACGGAATGGATCTGGTGGCCAAATTTGGCAAAAAGATCGGCACAACGCAGCAGAAATTCGTCATCAAAAATGTCAATTTTGAATTCGAGGGAAGCCAAATTGACCGACGTGCACATGTGAAAACAATTTGAAATCTGCGCGGATTGCGGAAGAAAACGTGTGCGGAAATGTCTGCACAGCCTTCACTTCAAGGAAAGAGGCATTTCGGTTCACGAAAACGAAATTTCGAAAATGTGGTCACAGCTCAGTGTCTGCTGATCAAGGGCGTGTGTTCAAGATTCGGCTGAATTACCAGTTTTTTCCCCCAGGCGCCGTGGCCATCTCTGGGGCAACTTCAGCACTTCCAAAACCAAAATTTCCCCACCCAAACTTCTCTTCAACTTCCAATTCAATTTCAAACCAATTCCAACTTCTCCACCAATGGCATCTCATTGATTTGGGCGCAGGACGTTGCCAAACCGGACAACAGCGCAATGTTCATCAAGAATCCATTGGAACGTGATCTGAATGTCAGCAAGAATGTCAGTCGGGACGAAGTTCAGACATTTCAGATGCAGTTGAAAAATGCCTTGTGGAAGTTGGAATCGCACAGCGGTGCAGAGACAAATGACAGCTGTGCTGCCACCTCAAAGGCTTCAAAAAAGGACAGACGAAAGGAGGGGAGTGGGGTATCTTGAGCTTTTCAAAAGGCCACTTGCAGCAAAACAGAAACCGTCAGCATTTGCAGGTGGTGTCACTCTGCCTCCCAGTGATCGACTCACCAACCGGTCTAGGAGTCAGCAAGTCCGAGCGACATTGAGGTGGCTGCGAGAGGCCACCGCTACCAAAGTAGCAAAAGGGTAGCCATTTTTATAGAAATACACCATTCAAAGGATACAGATAGTGCTTGGTTTCCACAATAAAAAGCAGGAACCTTAAAAAAAAAAAAATCAGAAACTGTCAGTCTCAAAAGAAATTCGAAAAGTTCGGTCACCGCGTCATGCAAAAGTCCACGGAATGGGAAAAGCAAGGTCTGACATTCCATTCCAAATTGCAACCCTGGTTGGCATGGCGACCTGCAACAAAATCTGCAGGTCTTCGCTCCAGCAGCTGCGACAAATTCTCAGTGTGTTCATGTTCAATAAATTCTAATTGCTCTGAGGCTGCGGGATTTGCCATGAAGACGCTGAGGTGGGTTTCACGTGGTTTCACGATTTGAAAGAAAATTCTTGGAGGTTTCATATTTTGACAAATTCTGCGAGATTAGATTACAATTTGCAGCAAATTCTGTGAATGAATAATTGGTTGGAGAACCTAACTTTTTTTTTTTTTTCTTGTGGAGCCGGTGGACTTGGATGCAAACACGTTTCTGCCCACCCACCTCTGTCAAGGATGCAATTTCTGAGAATCTCAAGAGCATGCAACTTCCTCCTGAGCTCAAGGGATTCCCAACCCAATTCCCGAAGAAGTCCACTCACACTTACAAGGGTAATGGCCAATGATTCCGCACACAAACCTCGCCGCTCTTCTCTGCACAGCCTCTACTTTATCGATTTGACATGAAAGATGAGGATTCCATGTGGTAGTTGAATACTCAAGCAAGGACCTAACAGTGGAAAAGTACAGAATAGTCTTTACACGCCTGGATGCTGAAGAGTAATTTCTGATGAGAAATTTTAATTGCACTGAAGCCCGTTTGACAATGCTGCAGATATATGGGCCCCAATCCAGTTTCCTGTTGAAGGTCAATCCCAAATATTTCACTGAATCTGGTCTTGGGAGAACAGTGCCACCAGAAGTATAATCACAAAGGGTGACCCTATTAGAGCGGTGGAAAGAAATTACATTTGATTTTGATGTGTTTATTTCCATGAGGTTTGATTTGCACCAATCAGTCACAGTATCAAGGTCAAGCTGAAGCAGTTGCGAGTCATCCTGTGTCAAAAGAGGTCTATACAAGACAATGTCATCAGCAAACAATCGTACACATTTTTTTTTCTGTATTTTTTTTTTTATTTTATTTGAATATTCATGTTCATTCATCATTTTTTTAAATTTGACAAATATCTTTGCAAAAGAAACAATATAATTTAATAGGTTTTTTTTTTCTTTTTTTTTTTCTTTTTTAATAATTCCAAAAAGCAAGTGAAAAGAGCATGACATTTTTTTTATTTTCTCCACAGAAATATCGGAAAAACCGCAGACCATCGAAAATATTTTGACAAAATAATTTTTGTGAATGGTAGGTAACAAGATTGTTTTGTCAAAATTGTTTTTGACAAAAACAATTTTCACAAAACAACTTTGACAAAATTTTGACAAAACAATTCATAGCAAGAGTTTCAACCAACCTCGCAAAAATCCAGGATCACGACTCACACACATCCCATTGATGACAGAAGGATCAGAGCCAGAAAATATATCCATTCCAAAGATGGTGGTCGAGATGAAGAACAAACACATGCCATCGGATGAAAGAAATTGTGGCAAAATAGATTTTAAGACATGGCACAGCGCAATAATAGTCCAGATAACAATTCCTAGGTAGGTACAAAGAAGTCACGATACATTGGCAGGTAGGCACACAAGCTTAAAGAAGCAGGCAGTCAAGTTACATACCGAAAATCAAATATTGTGTTTGCGGCAAGCAATTTGATTATTGAAAAGTCTTTCAAAGAAGGGCACGATTTTATTTAAAGTGCAGGAATCACATTTTCAGTGGATGAAAAAGAGCAAGGTCAAAAACAAGTTAAGAGAAAAAAAGCAATGAACAAAACTCACGGTTGTGTTGATGACATGCAAAGCTTGCCCAGCCGAGGTGAACAGGAAACAGCACCATCCAACCACATCTTAGTCGTTCGTGCCACCAATAAATTTCAAAGTCGACATGAACCGATACCTTCGGTAATGTCATTGATATAGATGAGGAAGAGAAGGGGGCCACACACCGAACCCTGTGGGATACCGCTAGTGAGTGCCTGACAGTCTGATTTTTCCCCGTTCAGAAGAACCTGGAAATTTCGGTTGGAGACAAATGTTATGATCCAATTGAAAATATTTTCGGGAATGGCCAATTGTGCCAATTTTGCACAAAGTACAGGAATGGAAACTCTGTCAAATGCTTTCACCAAGTCAATGAAGATAGCATCAACCTGAGTGCCTACTTTAAGGTGCTGGATGATATCATGTGAGAAAGAAGTCAGTTGTGTTTCCCGAGAATCCTGATCTAAAACCATGCTGGAATTTGCTAAAGAAGTCCCCACATTCAAGGAGGTTACGTAAGTATCCTGCCACAATTTTCTCCATTAACTTAGCTGAAGATCAAATCAGGCTTATTGGTCTGAAGGAGGTCAGGGACACTGGCAATCCACCCTTAGGAAGGGGTTTGACAATATTCAACATCCAATCATTTGGAATGATATTACTTGACAAGGAGTTGTAGAAAATGACCAAAAGAAACTTGGATAATACATCAGCATGGTTTTTAAAGAAGATCATCGGTATCCCATCAACCAAGTCAAAGGTGGAGTTTTTGCATGAGCGGATGGTTGCTGCAATTGCCTCAGGGGTAAAGATATCAGCATCTCTTATGAACTGTTGGTGTTCAGTTTGGTAGGCAGTGCCATGATTTGACTGAACAGGATTAAGAAAAGCCACTACAGCCTTAGCAAAAGAGTCACTAATTTTGGAAGAGGAATTGTGTTTTGCATTCACAGGTCGTAGGTCCATGTCGTTTGCCAACACCAATTTTCTAGTTTTTAGTTTTGGAGTGATGAAATGTCCAGAAGGTTTTGGTGCTGATAACATCATTTATTGCAAGGTGCCTCAAAAACTTTGTTTCTGTTGCCCGTAGTTCCCTTTGGTAGGCTCTTAAAGCAGATATGTAACTTGTCGTAAGCTGAGGCTTAGACAAGCTTCTCTGGAATAGACTACGAAGTCTGCAGTACTTTGAGCGAAGATTGCGATTAAACCAGGTAGGCACTGGTTCCCCATCTAAACGTGGATTATGTTTAATTGGAATATAGTGCTTGATTGCCAGAGCGCATAATTCCTTAAAGTCCTGCCACAGAAGATGGACATCGGCTACCGGTTCAATGTCACAAAAGGACCAGCTCAAAAACCTATCGACCGCTTCTTTGTCATACGAGCAAAAATTAGGTTGTTGCTGACATTGGGAGGACACTGTGCTTGGCACAGCAGGAAGTTTAGCAGCCTCGACACTGAAACAGGCTGACACCATGAGATGATCACTCAGGCCTGGGATTGCCCTGATGGAATTTAGATTTAGCTTCGGGCAGTGGAAACAACAGATCAATAGTGGAACCCATCAAGACAATTAGGATCAGAACTAGCTGGCCTAGTAACAAAATCCACACACTGCTTAAGTGCAAAGGAATCCATGAATCTCAAAAGACCAGGGGGGAAAAGATCATGCTCTTCACTTTCGCTGAGAACATTGATGTTAAAATCCCCCAACATGAGTATGGGATGGGTATTATCCACCATACGAAGTGATAGAATAGCTGAGGCACACTCACAGCAGATGGCAGAAAAATTTTCAAGTGGCAAGCCAGGAGGGCAATATAAGAGTATGACAATGGTTGCCGGAATACTAAACTCAAGGGCCACAATCAAAAGCTCATACAATTTGCTGGTGAATAACAGTTTTGGTTTAAAATGAGACTTAATCCCCAACAAGACTCCACCTCCAAACCTGGAGCGATCGCGCCTGAAAATGACAAAACAAGATGGCAGAATATCCACTTCAACACAGGAGTCATCTAGCCAAGATTCTGTAACTGCAATTATATCAGGATTGAGTGGTTCGAAAATAGGACGTAAAGCATAACGCTTAGGTAAAATAAAACTTTCCAAGACCTTCCTAGCTACCTACCTATTTTGTGCAAATTTTGATTTGTTTTGTGTCTTTGTTGATTTTTCTGGGCCTCGAATTCACAGATGAACACAATCCATCTTGCTAAATGACGAATGGTGACGTTTTTGCTGTTATTCGACGACCGTATGAAAAAATCAAAAATATTCACCTTTACCCAAAGATGGGATTTCAGACAGTTTTGATTTTTGGTGACTTTGCTTGTGTGAGTCCGTATTTTTTTAAGGCCTCAGAATGTAGCTTCCATGTGCTGCAGCCAGCAAGAGCTGGGTCATCATTGGCCATACATATCTGAGAAATTTATTATTAAGGAAAATGACAAAAAATACAGCAAACAAGAGTGTTAACAAAAAGGTGCAGCAACAAGGAAGCCACGTGATTCCAAATGCATCCTCAGGAGCAGCGGGAAACAGAGCTGGTTAAATCTGCTCCTGAGGAGGAACCTATAGGTAACCAATGACACGAGGGAAGCAAACATCAGAAACATGGAGTAGGTACTTTGCTTACTAGAAAATATCGTATGAAGAGGGAGAAAAAGTAATAATCGCAGGCAACACTACATAAACAGGAAAATCGTGGTTGGGCTTTGTTCATCCATGGGCGCTCGTCTCTTTTTGAACCTCTTATTGATGGATACCTACAGCTGGTGTATGAAAAATGTGAACTGCATCAGCATTGTGTCAGAAGCTTTTGCTGCAACTTCTTCATTTTTTTATTTTTTTATTTTTTAATATTTTGTGTGAACGTTCATGGCTAAGTAGGTAGGTGCAAGGGGTGTGCAGAATCGAATCGGAATCGAGCTCAGATTTCAGGAATCAGAATGAGTTTTGGAATCGATATGGTCCTGGAATCGGAATCGAGATTTGGAATCGGGCCCCGGAATCGGAATCGAAATATCCAGTTTTTTGTTAGGTATCTCAAAACACACCTCTCAGGTGTGCGATTGCTGTTATGTGGCATCAATTGCTGTTTTGGTGTAATTCCCCTCCCACATTGGTGAATAGCACATCTCTTGGTGTGCGATTATCGGAATCGAGCTCGATTCACCAGGAATCGGAATTGATTTGAGGAGTAGGAATCGGTTAGCCCCGGAATCGAGATGGCCGATGAATCGGAATCGAGAATTGCAATCGAAATATCTCGGAATCGGAATCGAGTTTTTTGGAATCGACATGGAATCGCACACCCCAAGGAGGTATAGTGGCGGCGGAAAAAGATTACTCATACATGTGTTTTTCCCATTTGATTGTTGCCTCCGAAACTTTTTTTTCTTTCTTTTTACTCTTATGCAGTTGGTAGAAATTAAAGCGCCCAATTGCAACGGAGCTTTCTAGAAGTGTCAGATTTTGACATTAGTGATGAAAGAGGATCTTTTATTTCTACAGCATGGAGTTTTTGATAAAATCTCAAGAATGGAAATTTTTCATATGTATGGGTAATCTTTTTCCGCCGCCAGTATACATCAGTAAATTCGACGTTATGAGAACAAATTGGACCAACTGATGTTCTCTTTAAAGTCCTGCTGGCAGTTTTTTAACTGCCTGCGCAACCATAAATCCGAAAAGGTCACCACACCGTGAAAAAGCTCACGGGAGTGGGAAAAGCAAGGTCTGACATTCCAGATTCCAAATTGCAACCCTGGTTAGTGTTAGCGACCTGCAACAAAATCTGCAGGTATATAGGTATAGGTATCAGACGCTGCTTTAAGCAGGTTATTATGCCACAAGGCAATCATCAATGGACAACAGCAAGTTCTCACATATGACAGTAAAATGTCATCATATTCCTGGGAAGGGGAAGGGAATGACACGCGACCGTCGGCTGCATTATTCGTAAGGATAGAAAAGGGTAAAGGAAGGAGGGGTGAGGATGGTAGGTATAGGAGCTGGTCTTCGCTCCAGCAGCTGCGACACATTCTCAGTGTGTTCATGTTCAATAAATTCTAATCGCTCTGAGGCTGTGGGATTTGCCATGAAGACGCTGAGGCAGGGCTGCAAAAAGTCGTTTGGAGCCCTGGAGCACAGATTTTGGAGCCTGGTCAAATTTTCGGGCGATGAGCTTTTTTTTTTGCTTGGCGGCCCATTTTTCCGTCCCGGGCGAAAAAAGTTGGAGCTCTTTTTTTTTTTTTTTTGCTCTTCAGTCCAATTTCGATCCCGGTCGGCCCACAACGGTCCCGGGAGCAATGCTCCCGTGCTCCCGACTTTTTGCAACCCTGCGCTGAGGTGGGTTTCACGATTTGAAAGAGAATTCTTGGGGTTTTCATATTTCGACAAATTCTGCGATCGTCTGATGGAAGCACAAGGACCCATCAAGCTGGAATGCATTTTCTTGTGTGCGTACACATCATTCAAGTGATTTCAATCTGTACAGTTTAATGCAATGAGTTTTGCCAGGGCTTCGCAGAAATAATATTTTCGGCCTTCGGGCAGCCTTCTCTTTTTAAAAGGCGGATATTGCAGGTCAATCATTGACTGTTTGTTTGGTATTTAAATCCTGGTAAAAACTTTTGCGCAATTGAATTCTTTTTTTTTTCAAGGCGGCCACAGATGTAGGTATGTTTGGCTGCCAGGAGGCATGGTGGTCGGCATGTTTGTGAAAGCCGCACCCACGAGTGAAATTGCACGGATTGGAATTACCTGTGGGTCAGTTCGACTTCTTGGCATAATCGGAACATTGCCCGCATTTTGAATGTTGTTGAGGAAGAAGGATGTTGGACCAAAAAAAAAAAAGACAAAAAACAAAAGAAGAAAAAAAAAACAAAATGGTTAACCGCACAGGATACTGTCATGCAACCCAAGTAAAAGGTTCCCCGCTTCAGGATTTTTTGCTCGGAAGGGTCGAACCATTGAGTTTTCCCCTCCAAAAGGTGGGTACGAAAACACATTGGCAGTACCTACTCTTAATTACCCACGTCCCTTTTTTGTTTGCTTTTCAAATCATGAAATCATTTCCTGCGCACCCTGTCCAACAATGTGATTAAAACCCACATGCAGCCCGGACAAAAACATTCGGAGCAACACGGAAAAATGTGCAAACATCACCTTCTTCTGTCGATGACACCTGCTTTGACTTGATCATGTGAGATAAAGTTCGAATTTTTTTTTTTTTTTTTAAATACACTGGCCCAGAAAAAAGGTACCACCATTGTTGAGTTTTGCATACCTTTCAGGGGCAAAGACTGATGTGGATTTACTGGCTGTGTATCGCATCCTTAAATTAAAATCGCTTGAAAATGGAATGCACTGTATTTACGTCGCTCGTCCGCAGTGTTTTTTTAGCGGACGTAAATGTTGGTACGGCGCTCGGGCTTGTTAATCATCAGTCTGTGCACAGGTCTGACGATTTCGTTTTGTGGCCTCGTATTTAAAGTGTGAAGTTCCGATCCAGAGCCGTCCATTGCATGTCTTATGTAGGTATGTACTTCATCGCACCTGTGCGTTTCTGACTGGTGGGTTAAACTGCGGTACCTACTGGGTGCTCTTAAAGTTACTTAATCCAAGAAGCGAATTCTTGTCCCTCGAAAATTATGGCGTGAAAGCATGTGATCAACACAATCTTATTGATGCGTGGAGAGATCTGCCCCTGGTAAAAAATCACCGGTTTTTTCTTTTCGATTACGAGATGATGATTGCGTGCTTGCTAGAATTCATCTCACGGAATCAACAAAACACACGAGTTGCGCATGGATGGCAACACACTGGGCATTTGTTTTACCCAGAAAAGATTTCCGTCTGTTGGAGTTAAAAATTGTCGCCATTGTGGTCGTTGGTGATCTGGACCAAACAACAAAAATGGAAAAAGAATGATTTTTTTTTTTTTTATTTAACTCAAATTTAAATCAAGGAATGCATTTTTGTGCACAAATATTCTTTGTGACGCATGTACACTCACCATTTAAGGACACATTCGAATCCAATTGGTAGTTTGATAAATGTCAGAATCTTACCTCGTATTTGAGATACATTGATTGCAAGCAGGATAATAACCGATGTTGATGCCAAAATGTAGATGCCAAGCAAAATCCAATGCATAAATCACCGGGGAGCACCAAGATGCTCGATAAGAAAGGCAAACACCATAGAACACAGATAGTTGAAGTGGTATCCCTAGACAATGAGTGCACATGCGAGCACAAAAAAAGGGAAAAGAAATTGAAAAAAGGTTAATCTTATGCAAATAGAACACAAAACTTTATAACCACTTACTTTGATTACTTCTCTTGCAGGACAGATAGGGCCCAGAGGGTGAAGTTAAGTTTGGATACAGTGGAGTAGGGCACAGGGTATAGGTTAGGGTAGGTCAGGTCAGGTTAGGTCAGGTTAAGTTAGCTTAAGTAAGATCAAAATAATCTCGGCGCATGTGATGGTTCACCAACGACACCAATACCAAAATGTCTACGATAATGAGGATATTAGTGAGACCAACAACTTAATGCTGCGGCAACAAATGCTCGAAATTACCACCACCGACAGTTATGCAAGCATCCAAGCATCGCTCAACATGCCGGCAGATGCTGCGACAAAAAAGATCGGGGTTGAACTGCTGGAAGGCAATCCGAATTCTCATCCTCAGCTCAGCCTTTGAGTGGCTGTTCGTTTGGTACACAGCATCTTTAACAATACCCCACACTGAAAAATCCATCGGAGTTAAGTCTGGAGATCTTGGTGGCCACCACGGCATCCGCTCCAGCTGTTGGGAAAGACCTCATCAAGATATTCCCGCACATGAGATGCGAAATGGGGCGGCGCCCCGTCTTGTTGCATCCACCAGCAGAACAAAACCCAAAAAAAGTTTCAGAACAGGACAAGCTGCTCCCAGCTATGCCTGAAATCCATGGCGATTGCTCACACAAACATTTGAGATACCTTGTAATTGCAAGTAAGAACTTTTTCATCTTCACGTACGAGTACAATCAGCCCGTTTTGTTTGAGATGGAGAGGGGCTTCAGCTCCACTTCTGTCGATTGACAAAGCTGATTTGCTGCCTGCTACGTTGCTACGCCTTGGCTACGCCCGCCTTCAATGCATCTCTTTCACGTGGTTGCCATGGTGATTTTGTCGTCGTCGCGTTCGTGCTCATGCCACATGATTCTGCAGTGTGAGTGATCCTCTTTTCTTCACGCATTCTTACCTGTCAGCTGTCTGAATGAGTCAACCTTCTGCTTCAGGTGATGCCCAGCAGAATTCCACTGATATCATGGAAAAAACCGCCGAGTCCGAACCTCTGAACAATTACGTATAGTCGGCTATTCATGCCAAGTACTTTCAAGACGTAAATTGGAACTTTGCCTTTGAAAACGGGGTACCTTTTTTTTGGGCCTCGGTGTATAAAGACTAAGCTCACAGAAGCCTGATGGCTCCCGTAACAAAATATCAATGATTGAGGGGGAGATATCTGCCTACTGATGGCAACTTAGAGGTTTGAATAATCAAATGTGTTTTACCTACTAAAATGGGATACCTATTTTGCACAAGTTTTGCACTTTTGGGAATCAAACCGTTGGCGTGATCACGTTTGGCAATGGAAATCCCATCAAAGCCGAGATTTGTCAGACACATTATTCTCAACCAGCAAATAATGTTAGATTAAGGGTGGACCGCCTTGAAATTCATAAAACAATTGTTCTTTTAGGAAAAGGCGCTTCAGGGCTACCTTAAAACTGGGATATGCCTGGAATCAGACGAGGCCAACAGTCAAATATCTGCAAGCACCAAGTGCTCACTGCAACATGCTTTCACAATGAGAAGGCCGCCAGAAAATTTCATTTCTGTAATTGCCCTGGCAAAACTCATTGCGTAATAAGAGTGTACAGTGGGCAAGGAGCATCTTGCTATATAACTGTAGGGGCCTATATCCCGATGATTTTTCTATATTCCTTTGGCTAGCGCTAGCGCTCAGGGATGACCTACAAAGATTGATCCTTTGTTGTGCAAAATCATCCTTCATGCCGACTCTCCTATGCTTGTGGCTTTGTTCTCGCATCAGAGAAGACTTCTTTGTTCTCGCATCAGAGAAGTCTTCAATAAGAGAAGTCTCCAATAATCACGAGGGGTTTTCAATAATTATTGTCCCCTATATAGTTCCAGTGGGGCTAGACAGTTGAAACTTGGCACACACCTTAAGCCATCTTTAGCTAGAAACCTTACGCAGTGGCACTTTCCTGCAACCTCGAGATCAGCTCCCTTGTGCAGACGAAAGGGAGAGTCTCCTCCTGCCCCAACAGTCAGTTTCTTGATGCTGCTTCGTCGTTGGCGATGATTGCCCAGTGCTGCTGTTGTCAACATGGAAAAGTCGTGGCTGCATTTTTAACGTGGATGCCAAACTCCAGATAGGTTGGCAAGGAAAGTTTGGGCACATGTTCACCATCCCCAGTGGAGAAACAGGGTGATCACTCCAGAAGGCGAGGTGATGTGCCCAGTCATTTGGGAGGTCATCGAAGTGACCATCACCAACTGCCCAGAATAAGAAGGAACCATCACTGGCATTGAATTTACCAATTTTCTGAAAAGATATGGTGAGAAATAAGAAAAAATGCTGAGAATTGATAACCTGAGGGTTTCTTTCTTTTTCCAGCCCCCTTCACACAGCGTCCGCTCAGCTGCCACACACAAAGTTGCCACATCACGACTTGAAATACCTGGTTTGACCACAGAATTTACTTGATTTGGGATGCGCCAACTTCTGCCAATTCCGCGAAATGAAAATCCGTCTCTGCAAGCACCACTTTCAAAGCCCAATCCAATTGACAGGGTGATCAGAGACTGATACCCCATTCACACTGGGCGTTTTTCTTACTTAAGTAATTACTTAAGAAACTCAAAAGAAAACTTACTCAAGTAATCAGCTGTTTGCTTACTTTTCTGAAGTAAGTTGGTGTTCACACTGAGGGAGCTTACTTTTTGCATTTCGACTTATCATTAAATTTAAGGTGTCACATGCACATGGAAGCGACATTGCCACATGCCTGTTCAAATAGGTGTCTGCAGCTATTTAGGTGGTGTTAGATAATAGGATGACAGCTGATCATTGATAGATCTGCAGGTCTAGTTGTTGTTTCACAACAACTTCGTCTTTCTCACGCTGCTGTCATTGGGAGATATAAAGAGATACATGCCACTGCATTTTGTTTTGTTTCAATGCTGCGTTCAGGAATGTTCCTGAACCAATTTTGATATGGAATAGATTTTTTACGGTTATTGTTTTCTATCCATATCCTATATGACTGACTGAAGAACAGTTTTCTATCAAGTAGAAAGCAACATGGTTCAACTATCAAGGTGTGGTGCTCATGGTCTTCCAACACATTTGCCGCAGAA
>JASGXE010005803.1:0-21460 GCA_030068105.1 Sinentomon sp. SZTP_YWyxl | reverse complement strand
TTAATTTGTGGTGGAATTAAGACAAGGTAAGAAGGGAATTGGACATTTTAGTGCATGGAATTTGACATGTTTGTGAAGGGAATTTGACAAGTTTCTGAAGGGAATAATTGGATAAGCAAGTGTCTCGGATTTGACAATGAGTGAAGGGAATTTGACAAGATATTGAAGGGATTTTGATGAGTTAATGAATGGAACATGACAAGTTAGTGAAGGGAGTGTAACAAGTTGGCTGCCGGGTGTAAAAATAGCAGCATCGCCAGCGTGCCGCATAGGGTCCGCAGTAAAACCATGCTGTTTTGGTGGGTGGTTTCACCCTGTTTGGGTTTCTGAAGGCATTTTGAGTCGTTTGGCACCATTTTTAAGGTGTGTATCATTTTGATACACACCATGCCCCAGCCCCCAGGTGCCATGTGCATCCATCACCAGTGATGCACAGCAAAGTGCTGTGAAAGCAGGGTCTGGTGTGAGGTCAGGTGCCACTCAGTAAAGTGTGAATGCATTGGGCTGTGCCAGATGCGAACTGCAGCCATTTAAAAAGTAAGGGCCTGTGCATCATTTTGATACACACGGCACATGCGGCAAATGCCATGTGCATCACTCCTGATGCATATGGCAGCCAACTTGCAAGGTAGTCAAATTCATATTTGTTGCCGGTGAATTTGTCAAGCCCGTGAAGGGTATATGACAAATCAGTGATGGTAATTTGACCATCACTGATTTAGTGAAGGGAAAGGAATTTGACATGCAGTGTCCACTAACTGCTCTTAACTTTTTTGTTTGTAGTCTTTGCATTTTAAGCAGTAATTATGGTCTGCTCAACTTGATTAATCACCTCACTTGATCACAACAATGATGTTATCTTTTCAGCAACAAGCCTGACCCCGCTGCCTCTAGCTCCGCCTCCTGAGCCACCAAAGATGTCCGAACAGGAGTTGAATGAAATGATGCAGCAGGAAGAGGAGTGTATGACGGAGTTGAGGATATTTTTCCGAAATATCATCAACAAACTCCGGATAAGGAAGTTAGTTTTCAGAAGAAAATTCCTACTGAAACATTGAGTGTGGATCTTTAGTTCTGGGTTTTGTTTTCCGGACAGGCTAGTGATGGCTTAGAGTTGGGTAGTGTGGTTTCATCTGGGGCCTTCGGCCTGCGTGAATTAGCAGCAAATGGTTCTCACCCGCATTCCTCTCTCCAAGCCATTGTGAGGCCCCTTGAGCCGGAATGGCAGAGAAATTCACACTACGGCAGCAAAATGTATCTCTGAATTCCAAGTGTGATGTTGTGCTATGTTGTGAGTGTGATGTGGGCTGAGAACATAATTGGGGAAAATTGATCACCCCCATCCATTTGGGGTTCACAAACGAAGGTCATCTAACAATTTCCTTGAAGGATAACTTCACATGACCTAATAGCGTTTTTGAAAAAGGCTTCGTGTAGACCTCTCCAAAGTGAAACTCTCGGTGGGTTTGTGAGCACAGTGCCTCTAAAACTAAATCTTTGAATGAAAACATACACAAAATTAGTTAAAGGAGTGAAATGATGAGAAGAGAATGGAATAAGTTAAGGGACAATGAAAACGTGAATAAACTCAAAAGAGAAAAGGTGAACACACAATGGGGAAACAAACACACGGATGAAAAACACACTAAAACATTTTGGCACTGGAGAGTCCTTTGTGTGGCAACATTAGACGGCAACGCGACGTAGTTCTGCATTCGCTTGTGATGGGCCGGTCTCATTTAACAGTCACAAAAGAGTTTTCCTGATTGGGTTGTCACTCTGGAAAACTAGCAAACCAAGACAAAATGGACAAGGAAATATCCAAACTTAACTTGTGGACATTCCTGTTTTACAGCAGTCCCCAAAATACAATCTATGCTCTGCGTAGATATCGTTTCTTGCACTCGGAGAGTGAGTGGTGTCTCTCCACAGAAAAACGGACAGTTGTAATGTCCCCAAAATAACAACTGAAAAGAGAAAGGGTTTGAAATGCCCTTTGTGACAAGTGATTGCAACGAGCGTAAATTCTGAGCAAAGTTGGTGAGAGAAAGCTGTAGTTTGAAAACTTGGCAAGCGTCTTGAATTCCATTAGCACTTGGGAAAAATAGCTGTTCTCAAAGGTCACACGGACAATGGATAAAGTTAAACTCTGTAGAAAAACATGAAGTTGAATTCAGTAAAAGAATTCAATGACTCCAGTAGAAAACAACAAAAGGGTTGATCGAATGAACTATGTGACAGAATTCGTTTCACCGAACTGAATAGAAGCGGGACTTTTGTGCAACAATTTAGTTGAAACAGAAGTGTGAGTACGCAGTTTTACCTGCAACATTCTTTGCAACTGTAGCAACTGTGACTACCGTGGGTATTGTGATCATTGCTATAGATTAAAACATAGGAGTTTTAGCCAAAATATCTCAAGTGATCAAGTAAACAGAGCGTCACGGAACATGTCAAAGTTTCACTGCAAAGGTTCGGAACCACACTTACCCCTGAGAGAAGTTGGATATTCTTCAGGGTTGTTTGACGAAGTTTCAATTGCCAATCGCAAACGTTCAAAAGGGCTCGAGTAGGATGCCCATGAAACAATTCAAACTCAAAGGCCAAAGTTGAAGAGTCCTTGGTGGAATAGAAAAAAACCTGGGGTAAAGTCAAACACCACCTAACCCTAAAAATTGACACTGAATTCGCGCCCGTGGCACTGAGCCTCTGCCTTGTCGTGCGGCAGATTCGGAAATGAACTGAAGTTTTCGCTGGCAATCTGGTAGTGCGGATTTTCCAAATTCACGAGCGCAGTCAAACCAGGTGGTTATCAGTAAACCGATAAAATGCCTACAAATGCCTGCAAGACGTGTGAGGGGTCAAAACTATTGAGTTTGTGTATAGCATCCCAGCTGAGGTCATGCTGGTGGATGCTACACAACTGTAGGCTGCAAATGTAAAACAAGTTAACCGTCATGAATTACGACGGATTTCTCCTTCACTGCTTAGTACTAATGCTATTGAAAATGGAGAAATTAGGTGTCTGATATCATTTTTCACTTGCTTGACCTTACTGAACTTGACCACAGTTGAGTTCAAGTGAGGCTCCTTGATAAGTAAGCTTCCTTGATGGATAAGGAGTACGGACATTATTTCAGATCTGTTTATTTGTGTGTCTTTTCTAGATCTTTTTTCAGTACAATTCCCCCTCACTGTGCATTTTCTTTATCATTTCAAAATATGACTATTTTTCTGTCATAACGTGGGTGGAAGGTGTGCAAACTGAACCTACCACAATGCTGTTCCTAATTTCTGCTTCTCCCTTTGCTCTGGCAACGATTCATGGTTTTCCTGGTGTCCGATGGAGATGTCCTTTTGGCCATTTTGCAGCATCCATTTCTGGTATTGCCTCAGTATGACGAAAGTGAGAGAGCCTACCGGTTTCTAAAATGTGAACCGGTTACCGGTTTCTTTCTTTGCTCCTCTGCAGGTACGAGCCGTTCATTCAGCCGGTCAATGCGGAGGACGTGGTCGACTATTACGAAATCATCAAAAACCCAATGTGCCTTGAGATAGTGAATCGTAAAAACAACCAGAGGCTCTACCTTACGAAGGACGACTTCAAAGCGGATATCAATCTCATCTACCTGAACGCAATGGAATACAATTCCGACAAGACGCTTGAGGGAGCCAAGATACGGAATTTGGCCTACGACTTTTTGGACTACGCCAAGTCTCTGCTGTATGAGATGAGTCCGGAGTTCGAAGCGCAGGTCAAGAAGTTCCACGAGAGGAGGCAGGCCGGCAACGTAACTCCTTCCAAATATGCTCCACCATTTTCCGATCCTGTCCTCAACGGAATTCTCCCATTCCCGTTGAAAAATGGTGAGTTGTTTCAGTTTCGGGTGCTTGCCAAATTGAAATTGGTTGCAATTCTGAGGCTTTGACGTAACTCACATGCCAATCAGCTAAGTCAAGTGGAGATCTAGCTTCATGGATATTTCTAAAATTCGTGCAATTCCTCCTTATGGGTTAAATTCCAAACCGCTGGAATTTAACCCACATGGGAAGCACCGTGGTTTCAAGCGGTTATGGATTAACTAAAACTGGCATATTTCCTGGCATCATTTTTTGAGAAAGGTGCTCAATTTCTTCGGGAAATCCTATTTTGGACCAAAACACTCGAAATGGTCACAAAAGGACCATTTGAACCGGTTGCCATTTTTTATGTCCATTCTCAAAGGACGTACGCCGACGTAAAGTAGAATCAAGGTATGATCTGTACAAAAGACATTCAGCTATTGGGCATGATACATTTTTGGCAGTGGCTCCCAATTAGCAGTACCTGGCTGGGGTGTGAGATGTTCTGCTGAATGAAACCTTTATCGTAAATTGGAGATTGGGATGCTTGTTTGATGTTTTTTTCAAATCTTTGATTTTACATTTCTGCAAAACAATTTGATAGCTTGCTACTGGACATTGTTTATGAAATGCACTAAAGCTGGATGAAATGCACCGCAATGAATATTCCACAATGAGCGAGAGGTTCTGTTTCCGCAGTGTTTTTTTCAGAATTATTTTTTTTCCGGTGACCTCCAGGAATATTGGCAATCACCCTGAAAAATGGCCATTTACTACGTGGACAGTCTCGAGTCAAGCATTTCTTGTGGAAGCAGACTTCACTGACCCTCCAATCTAAGTTAAGTAGTTTAGAGCAGGAAATTTTTGGGATAAATTTTTGGACTTCTTCAAACTCCACCAAGGCGCTGGTTGCACGATCAGGGTAGGTATTATCTTGCAAACAATTTATCTTCCAACAATGCCTCTGGGAGATGGGAGTTTACAGACACCCATGAAAACCTGGATTGGAAGAGCACCTTGGAAAACCCCGAAAAGAAAGAATTTCATATCAGAAATTTGGTAGCACCCTGCACCCTGATCAGGCCCACTTTCAGCAAATTTAGTCCAGTTTTCTCTTCAGACCAGACCAGTATCAGACAATTTGGCCTTCCGAATCAGACTCTTCCTAAACCATTAATTGTTTTCTTAGGTGAGGCCAGTGGTGTGGGCTTGCTTCTTCCAACAACTGGCAGTGCCAATATCTCTGCGTCTGGTTCATCGAAGGAACAAGGAGCTGATCTTGCAAGTGGTAATGGTCAGAAGGCAAAACGAGTGGCGTCAACTTTGTCGAAACGAGGTTGGCCATTGTCCTTTTTGTTTGTGCTTTGATGGGAGAATGTCTCATAAAATCGCAGCCGTTTCGACCCCTTCCTGGATTCCTCAGGCACTCGGCCGATTTCCAAAACGAAGATTAATTGGCGGATCGAGTGGTGATATGGAGACCTTGTCATTCACAGTATCGATGTGAATCCAGATTTTGTGTTAAACTAACTTACCACTCGTCGATCCGCGGATCGCGCCGATCTACCGATTGATCTTCGGCTTGGAAATCGGCCGACTGTGTTTGATGGTGAACCTTGCTCATCAGAGTTCCAATCTCAAGCCGTTCGGAGTCCATGTCGGTCACATGGCTTCAATTTCTTCACACTGTGATGCAGGGGTGACAGCGGATGATTGGTCCTCAGTGCAAAGGTGATCTAAATAAATGCGCCAAGCTGGAAGCGGGCCCCATCATGCCCAGAGTGTCTACTGAGTCCATGATGCGAGTTTCAAAACTGTCTTTTGATAATTGATTTTGGCAAGTGCTGAGGTCGGGTGGCAGGTGGCACACTGTTCGGTGGTCACTTTGGCTAAACTAACTGTCCTTCTTGCATTGAAATTTTGCTTCCCTCCCACAAATGCAGATGTGTTATTGATAAAGTGGTTTGCGATTCCTCAGGCCACTCATAGCTATGTGCCTACAGAGGACATTTAGTTTTCTGGATCCCAATTGGTTGGTTGGTAGCATGCACTAACGCATTTGCACACAGGTAACACTCACTGCTAACTACGTGCAGTTGGCTTGTTCGATCTCCTGGATGGGTACATAGCTCTTTACTGCTCGTAACTGCACCACACCTGAAGAGTGAAGACGGAACAGCTCACAGGATTTTGGATTTGTTTTAACTCACAAATGAACACATTTTTTAAACATTCAGCAGAAAGATCTTGGTGGAACTTTTCCTTTAGGGTGAAGAGGAATTCTTTTTTCCATCAAACGATGGAAACATTTAATTCGTAACTGAAAATAGGCAAATAATACTTTTTCCCCCCAACCTCAAGTTGGGGGGAAATTGATCTTCGTCATCGTTTTGTTGGTGTCCTTTCCTGAATGCAAAAGGGGTTTGGGTTTTAATACACGTACTAAAAGGGGAAAATGGTCGCAACGGAAAGAGAAAATTCTCTTTAATTCTCTCTCTCACTTCTCTAGTGGAACGTGGTGAACAGATCCGTAAGAAGCGTAAGCAGATGTCGTCTTCGTGGTCACGCGGTTTGGTCAGCTCAAAGAAGAGGAAGGCTGTGCGGCACTTGCTGGCAGCGGCAAAAGATCGCGAGAAGGTTCGGACGGCGGCAGGCAGCACCGTTCCATCTCCTCAGAAGTCGACGAAGGAAGATCGTCGCAATGGCACGGACCACGATTCTTCGGCAGCCACAAACGTGAAGACGGAGGATGTGTCGTCTGACGAAGGCCACGTGAAAAACGAGTCTCCTGCGGCAACTTTGCCGGCTTCATCGTCCGGAGGTACGCCAGCGGGATCGGGTCTCAATAAACTGAGTTCGATTGGGGTCAGCACGGAGCTTGTCATTGTCGACGGGGTCAACATGACCCTGTCGGCCTGCGAGGATGAAGCCGGGAGGATCGGGTCGCCAACAACCCCGTCCCCCAAGGCAAGACGAACGCGATCACGAGTGTCGGGTGCTGCTCTGGGTTCGACTGCTTCGACTTCCAATGAGAATTTGCCTGCGTCCGTCCGAACGAGTCCCGCTAGTTCAACTCGTAGCGGGAGTGATGGCGGAAAGACGCGTTCCATCAAAGAAACAGCACCATTGGCATTGGCTTCCAATCCTTCAAGGCTCACCAACGTCAAATCGGCTTCAGTTCATCAGAGTCCACCTTCGAAACGAAAGGGTGGGTTTTTTTTTGATAATGATCATGACTGTTTTGGCTATTTGTCAGTACTTTTATGGCTTATAATTGGGTATCCAGCTGGTCAAAAATGTATCCGGATATGTATCTGGATCCATTTTTGCTGGGATGTATCCGGATCTTTGAAATGAGCCGGACTGTTGGCCCCAGATCCAGGTCAAAATGCAAACGGGTCCACATGGACCGGTGCACGGCCTATCTCATGAGGTACCTAAACGAAAAAGGACGAATTCTGGGTAAATTTCTGAACCCACATTTTACTTTTTCTATTTTGAGAGTGTTGGTTCGTGTTATGCCTTCGTCTTATTTCACTTGCTGTGTTTTTGGTTGCTTGATTTTCATTGTCATCTCTGCAATTTTTTTCTGTCTTTTTCATTTTTTTTTTAATTTTCATCTCTGCGCTGCAACTGGTTCAAGAACGGGCATCTGAACCGGTTTGCTGGGATCGCAATCCTGGCTTGGTTGACCTGGACCAGTTGGATTTACTTCCTTCATTTTTATTATCGCATGTTCACGGTTGTGGGTTAAGAGGTGTGCTCTGTGTTTGTGCTCGTGATGACGGTTGATCTTCCGAAATTTTACAAAAATCGTATCCGTCCATCGGGAATCATCAATTTTGCTTTGCTGGAATAGGTATCTGCAAACGAAAGGGCTGACATTGTGTCCAAAAAGGTACCTATCATTTTGTGCCACTCTCCACGGAGATAATTTTTTTTTCCAAAACTGTTAGCATCAACCGTCATTGTCAAGCGTAAAATATGATTAAGCATAAATCATTTTATTGTTAACATTGTTGCTCCTTGCATTTTATTTAGCCTTGTAACAGTCAACATGTTATTGTTCATTAACAAATTAAAAAGCCTCCATGCATTCGCAACGAAAGGGGGAAAATTGGATAAGGTTTTGTCCCCTCACCTCTGAAACATGGGGTTGTTATCACCAGATCTTGGATTGCTGCTGCTGGTGAATTTGGGGAGACTCCCAAAGCAGCCGGTCATTTAAGCCCAGATCTTCGTTCCCGTCATTTTGGCTGGACCACCCATTCTCGGTCCTGTTGCTGTTTGACACCTGTTGTCTTCATCTTTCTTAATTCTTTTAGCCCTGGCCGGAACCTCCTCCGACACAAATTTGCTCAACAATTCCTTGAATCTCGACCAGTCTTCCAGTCTTGACGTCATGTTGCCAGATGGTGGTGGTGGTGGGAGTCCAAATAGGGTTTTAATTGATCACAGACAGCTTGTTGTGGTCCTCAGGCATCTGGTCAAGATATCTGCCGGATGTACAGTTGCAACCTTGGAAGCTGTCTACTCTGCCTTGAGCAGGGTTGTTGCTCGGTACAAGTTCAAGACTGACAGACGGAGCCTGCCACAGGTTTGGCCACCTATTCCACAAATTAAAAATTGTGGAATAGGTGTCGGTAAATCTTTCCGTAGTGTTTTGCTGTAGTGCTCTTTTTGCAAGGCATTAGTTTGCCAAAGTGTTTTCACCATAGTGCTTTTTGCTTATGCTCTTTTTTGGCAAGAGTGTTTTTTACAAGGGGCTTGCGGCCCGGCCCTGGTGTCTGTGCCGGAATACCCGCTTGCTGCCAGGGGCCCTAGGACGAGCAGCTCACTTTCTTCCTCTATGGATCGCAACTTTGACCTTCACTTTTATTCTAGCTGTCCTACAACTCGTATCAGTCCTGTCCTAAATTTCTGCCTCTTCTTCTTTAGGGTGTATAGCTGTCTGCTAGAAATCCTGCTTTTTCTGATGTCCTAGACCTCTTTGTTCCTGTCCTCAAACCCTACTAATTTCTTTTCTCTACTGTCCTGAAGGTCCGTTTGCGATCTGGCCTACTTTTCATTTAATTTTCTGTACTGTGTGTATTTTCTTTTTTTTTTTTGGGGTCCCAGGAACGACGTTCTTGCTGGGTTCTAGCGGAGACATGTTACGTTACTGGTGCTCCCATGTATTTATTAATTTTATCTGGCTCGTATCTGGCACTTGTATTCTTGATGTCGTTTTATTTTTAATTTTTGCTGCCACTGGCTCACGAGAGCTAGGGCTTGCTGGACAACTTGAACTTGAGAGTGTTTTTTGCAAGGGGCTCATTGCAATCTCTTGCTGGGGGTTTTTTGTTGTGAGAGCTCTTTTTGCCAGAGTGTTTTTGCTGGAGTGTTCCTTTTTAAAAGGGTTTATTTAGAGTGCCAGACTGCTTTTCCAATGTGTTTTTGGCCACACTGCTCTTTTTACCAGAGTTTTTTTTACTGAATTGCTCTTTTTGCAATGGTGTTCTTTTGCCAGTGTTTTTGTGAGTGCTCTTTTTCTCAGACGGTGGCTTGATCCCCTGCGAGGTAGTGCCACCTCAGAGTTGTGAGGTGATTCGTTACCTCACAACTCCGAGGTGCGTTACCTCTCAGTGGAACAAGTAACTGAGTGTTTTTGCTGGAGTGCACTTTTTGCAAGCGTGTTATTTTTTCTGTTACCAGTGTTTCTGCCAGTGTTCTTTGTGATTTCTCCCTTTTTCCCAAGTGCTCTCAGTGTAAATTTTTTTTGCAAGGGTGTTCTTTTTTCAGTGTTTTTTCCGTAGTGTTTTTTTTGTGTTTTTTTTTTCAGTGTTTTTTTTGCCAGAGAGCAACACTTCAGTGTGACTGAACTCAGCCGAGGCAAAAACCACAAATCTAGACAATTGCACAAATTCTCTCAACTTTTCTTACTATTTTTTTCTTTTTTTTTTTTCGTTGCAGGATTTGCAGAACCAGATAAGTGCATTTCTACCAAAGAAAGCTTCTGGCCAATGGCAATGACGAAGATCCCGATTCCGTTTTTAGCATTTTTTTATCACTTTTTAGCTTACGATTTACGACTAACGGTCATTTTTAGCAGTGTACCTTTTTGCCATGTCACTTCTCTTCTTTGGGCATCTTTCTCGACAATTTCCAGTTTTGCTTTTTACGGATCATTTTTCGGAGACTGTCTTGATAGTTTTTTGGTAGGCGATGATTGATTGGTAGCATAAGATAATTTCGACACATTTGTTTTTTTTGTCCAGGGTGGTCCAAAAACACGTTAGTATACTTGTTGGGGATTTTTGCCGCTGGGAATCATCGCAAACGTTGGATCCCGTTTTATTTATATATACAAAAATAAATAAATAAATAAAAAAAAAAAAATGGTCGTGAAATTTTCCATTTGGCAGTTTTTAGACTAAAATTTCTACGTCCTTTTTGGGCCACCCTGCATGCTTCAATTGGGCCACCCTGTAAATTGGACTAGTTTTTTTTTTAGGCTATTGCATTTGAATTTGTCCGCAGGCCTGTTTTTTGCCGATGCTGAAATCATTTGTGTTCACCCAGTACTGTCACCACTGCCAATTTTGACAATGTGTAACCGAACACTGCCAAGTTGCGTGACGGAGCACGTGATTGGTCGAGAGTGATTTTGTCTGCCGTTTCATTGGTCGATCTCTCGGGCGGTGATTGTATCTTCGGCCAATCAGGCGACTTGTCATTTGTATCATTTGTATTTGTTTTTTCTTCTTGATTTGTCGCATGCGTGGGTTTCATTGTCTTTTTTTGTATTTTTAGGGAAGGTTTGTTCATTTGCCATAACTTCAACTTGTCTGTCTGAAAGAAATGGCCATCTGACCTGTCTGGCCACAAATGATTGCTTATTAAAAGCTGCTCTTTTTTGCAAAAAAATCATAAAAGGAAGTTCGGCAAAAATGTACGAGGGGTCGAAACTCACCGACGATAATTGTTTTGTTTCGCACAGCTGCACTCTGACCAGGCGAATTTTTCAATTCCATCTTGCATGTCGAGTTCGGTTTTAGGCTCTGCGATCGTGTTGGCCCCATCTAGCTTCCCCGTTTGTTCAGACTCGATCACAAATGTGTGTTCGGTGTATGAGTCTGCAATGATCCCCCCGAAACGCGAAGCGATGCAAACTCACTCTGGACACCGGAGCAGTTAAATTCGCCTGACCTGATAAATCACAACACA
This sequence comes from Sinentomon sp. SZTP_YWyxl, assembly GCA_030068105.1. Classification (NCBI taxonomy): domain Eukaryota; kingdom Metazoa; phylum Arthropoda; class Protura; order Sinentomata; family Sinentomidae; genus Sinentomon; species Sinentomon sp. SZTP_YWyxl. Next base: position 10,411 of record JASGXE010005803.1, on the reverse strand, counting down.
AGCAATCGATGCTTGGTCAAATTCACCCGAGAACAATTCCGCCACTTCTGCCCCCACTTTCCGCTTGTTCCATAGGTTATCCTGACCCCTCAAGGATGACATATGTTCGGAATGAGAAGCTTGCTCTGTGAGGTTGTATGTACAGCAGCGTTCTTTGAAATTGCTCAGTGTAGTAGTGGGCCACATTTGTCTTGGAAAAATAATTCACCACTTTTGCTCACTGTACAGCATCGGGAAAATTAATGGAACCACTAACATAAATTAAATGGCAGAAATGGTGTTGCCTCCGAAACTTTCCTTTACTTGCGTCCTGTTTTTTCACAAAGAAAAAAGTGTCGTGTTTCATCAAATATTGTGACATCTGTTTCACAATTTTTGTTTCAACAATTTTATTGCATATTTTTTAGAAAAAACACTTTCGATTTTTTTCTTCTTCATTTGGTTGGACTACAAAGGAAAAACTTTGGTGCTACATTTTCGTTGTGGAATCAAATGTTTCATTGACTACCGAAACTGCATTTTAGTTGCATGTGTGGTTCCATTAATTTTCCCGGCACTGTACATGATGAAGTTACTAGTTGCAATTGAGTACTTGCAGATAAGTCGATCATCTTTGTGGACAATAACGAAGAAGACAGCTGTCCGTTATTTGTCCACCCATCCTGAGAGAGTTGTCTTTCATGGGTAGCACTGCGTACTTTCAGCTTTGGTTCAGCTGGTTGGAAAATAAAGTAAATTTAAATTTTGAACGCATTTTTCCTGAAACGGGCTTTGGTTGCCATGCATCAGTTTCTATGTGACTTAGCTGACTGGGATGAAAAGTCCATTCCACATGTGGATGCACCACTTATATACGTAGATACGTACCCATTATGGTTGCACACCATTAATGTAAATGGAATCCGAATGGAGCATAGAAAACCAAATTTTCGATGCAAACCTCTCCAGCAAATTGGCTGTGGTTGCACAATTTCTGCATATGGAAGATGATCACCACAAGCCACTTTTTGGTGAAAATTTTAATCTTATAACTAACTAACCCTGTGACAAAAAACACTTTTTATATTCGTGTGCTGCCTTTTTCGTGTGTGATGATTGGAATTTTATTTATTTTTTCTTCCTTTTAATCTTGCATCGGCATTTGTCTTTTATCCTGTGGGTTCTGTCATTTGCTGGTTCTAACTTATGTTTTTTTTCAATTGCATTTTTCTTGATTTAAAATGTTCAGTGTTAGAAGAAATTATATTTTCGGTCTGGAAGGGCGAACAGTGGGGGTTGGTCCCCAAATGGGAGAATACTTTGGAGCGTAAAGGGAGTACTTTTTCCCCTGTTTGTGCTCCCCCTCCCCTCATCCTCCCATTTGAGGGCTCTGGAAGGGCCGTTTTTGATTCCATTTCTGGGAGGCGTATTTGATTAATCTATACGAATCGGGCACTTTTACATCTAACCGCATGTAAAAGTCCTGAGCCACATAAAAGGGCAAGAAAACACTCTTAACATAGAAAATGGGTTAGGTAAGGATAGGATAGGTGAGTTAGGGTAGGTTAGGTTGGTTAGGTTAGCTTTATATTGCTTTTTTTCTTTATGTTGCCCAAGCGCCAAATCGGGACATTGCCGGATTCGTATAGATTAATAAAATACGCTTCCGGGAGACGTTTTCCCCATGTTGCAACTTTGGACACTGTCTGTTGTGGCCCAATTGGGGTCAAATAAATTGCAAATTGGAAGTCGAAGATGTACACTGATAGAGTTACAGACACAACCATGACTCCCTTAAAACAAGCACCTCCATTGGATCATGGGAGTCAGTATTGTTCCTGTCGCTGTACAGTGTCGAGAAAATTAATTGTGCCACATATGGTGCCGTTGTCTTTGGATTTTCGAGGAAACCCCGAACCCATTTGACTTTGATTTCTTTATCGTTGAATTGACATATTTCCACGCAACAAAATCCCATTTTGAACCTGAAATCATAACAATTATCACAGTCTTCTCTGAAAGATTGGAAAACGGCACGTACTTATGGCACAAGTAATTTTCTTGCCACTGTACATGTCTGGCATCATGGATATGCAGTGCTATGTTTGAACATGGCTGCAGGCATTCGCCCAGGGGAAGTACAGTGTCAGAAACAATTATGTTGGAAAAGAAAAATTGCATTGAAGCACCATTCCATGGGCAAACCAGCAACAAAAACTAATCAACAACATTCGAACTGAGGGGTTCGAGCAAGTCCGCCAGCACCAAACACCTTGAAATCTGACAAAGCCGTCCCTCTGCAAAAAAGACAGAATGCGAGGCTCACGCAAATTTTTAACAAAAGTGCTATGGTTGATCAAATTTTCCAGAAATCACAGCTTTGTTTCTGCCTGTCCCCCTCACACTTCATCAGTTGCCACACGAGATCAACCATAGCACTTTTGTTATTATTTGCATGAGCCGCGCATTCTGGCTTTTTTGCAGAGGGACGGCTTTGTCAGATATCAAGGTGTTTGGTGCTGACTTAGTTCGAAATTTTCCTTTTTCAATATTATTTCCCAACAGAGGGATTATCTGTTCTTTTTGTGTTGATCCGGTCCCAGGAATTGCGGACTAGTCTTGCCACCACCATTGGGCTCCCTCTCATGTGGCAATTGATGAAGTGTTTGGGGGACAGACAGAAACGAAGCTGTGATTTCTGGAAAATTTGATCAACCACACCACTTCTGACTCCCATGATCCAATGTTGTTGCTTGCATTAAGGGAGTATTTACGAAAAACCATTGTTTTTCCTTGTGTTTGCAGACAACGTTTTTATCTGACCTGGTTGAAGCGTTGTTCCAGAGAAATGTGAATGTTAAAAAGTTCGGGGAAAGTTCGGAGGAGAGCTGTTCAGCCCAGGAGAGGGTGAACACTAATCGTGACCGAAGATAACCTTGGAATGCATAAAGGTTCTCAGCATTGGGGAGGGTTAACAAAATTGCCGGTTTGTTATTCGGTTTTGGGAATTAAGTCTTGTGGCAGGCTCTCTTTTCTTCAGGCTACCCCCACCCCCACCCCCAATCAACAAGTCTGACATAACACTAGAGTTTTGGGTTAACCTTACCATCTTTGCCAGGCATATATTGCCGCTGTCGCCTGTAGAGCCGGGGGTGTTCTTTGCAGTTTCATCTCCATGTTTGAATAACTTGAATTTGTTTCCTGTTGGATACCTTAATTCATTTCATTCATTCATTCATTCATTTGTTCTCATTTTGGTAGTAATTCAGTTAGTTGTTTGTGTGTGTTTGTGAAGAGTGGGTGATGTGTGTATTTTTCGATAAACGTTTGATGAAATGATCACGATGATAAATATAAATACCCACAGTCTTATCATTTTATTTACCACCCCCCACTCTACACCACAGACATGGGAGTTGGCTAACACGTTTGGCCAATGTCCTTTCAAATGCCTCTCACCCTGTTGGAAAGGCATATTTGTTTTCCCAATCCACGTCGGGAGTAGCATCGCAACAGCCAATCCCGTCGTCTGAATTTACGATGTCGTCAATTTTGGCATTTTTGCCTTGCCACAGCTTTTTTACCATTTGGCATGTTGGTCACAAGTCACAATAGGGTTAGATAAGGTCACATCAGGCTAGGATAGGTTTAGAAAATTAAATGCTGAAATTGGCTGGAATTCCCAACAACCAATCAGAAATGCACTTGCGGAATTAGATTGGGGAAAAAATATGCATTGGAAAGACAGATATCCCGGTGGAGCATTGTACGTTTGATGATTCTCGAGGCTTTTTTCTTTGATTTTATAAAATTATTTTCCGGTGATGTTGGTAGATTTTTCTTTTTTTGCAGAGCTGGCCGTGTTTCGATATGCTCAGATGGGCCACCACAAACACAAGGGTTGAATTTTTTTTCGTGTCCTTATTTTATTATTTTTATTTTATTGATATTTTGCTGCTTTACTTGCTGGGATATCTCGTGCTCAAATTGGCACAACCTGATTGCATTGTCGTAGCACTGAGATATTTAAACAAATCACAGAAAGAAGAAAAACAACAGAATAGGGTTCATAGACTGACCTTCAACCATAGAACAACCTCAAATTTCCAAATATGGACCGTGAAGCATTGAAAAAATCTTGAGTTTGGCGTATTTTGTTGATAACCTTGAAAGCTGTCATCCGGTGACATTCTGAGAACCTGTTATTGTTAGCTCCAAAACACCCTGCCAGAAAGTTGCTGAGTCCCTTGGAAAACTCAGAAGGGGTATCACCTTGCACCCCATTTTTTATGGACAAGGCAAGGGCCACTGGGATGCTCATGAGCACATCTTCCCACCACCCAAGAAAGTTTGAAAATACCTTGGAAAACCTAGAAAATGTTTTTTTTTTTGCAAAAAAGATTCCGAGGAATTTCCAGCAGCGTGTCGAACCTTAACGCCCTTCCTCGCCACTTGTTGCCGTTTGTCCCCCTCATGAAAGTTCTTTGGGGGAGGGGGCAGGCCAGAATTTGCTGGCTACTAGCCACCTCCTGAGGGTAGGGGGTGTTGAAAAATCATTCTAAAAACCATGCAGGGCATGTGTCCCACGTGATGCATGAATTTGACCTGGTGGCAAATGGGCCAGTTTGGGGCAATCAGTTCATTCGGCTTGTATTCATGCGCTGGGTATGAGTTCACGTAGCAGTCATCTTCTTTTGAGCCTCACAGGTTGTTGTGTGCGTCAAAATTTTGGAACTCCTTGTTAAGGCTGCGGAGTAGGACCGATGATTAGTTGGTTTCTTTGTTTTCCAAACCCTGTGATGGTGTTTCTGAGGGTTGAAATTTTGCCAACTTCAAACGGGAATCAGTCACGTCTGTGTTTTATTTTTCTGAATGGCTGAGCGAGTCACAAGTTTGACACTGGGTGCTCTTATGCAAGAAAAAAATTTGGACGCTTGATGACTTCAAAACCGATCATGAACCAAGCGAACCTTGAGCCATGTTCACTTTCAGCCATGCGGATCCCAATGGGTTCAATGAACACCATTTACATTTCGTAAATAATTTCCTATCCTTATCCAGCATCCTGCTTGTTGGGAAAGAGACTCTCCAAATCTCCAACTTCTCTTCGTTGTTTACCACCAAGAATTTGAAAGCAACGTGTGTTGTCCTCATTTTTTATTGTAGAATAGCAAACAGGCAGTGTCAAAGTTGTGACTCACACAGCCACGCGGGAAAGAAATCGAAAAGGTGATACCAAAACAAGCGTAGCACTAGATTGAAGGGAAAGGAATGCCCAAGCCATGCAACAAGACCAAATGAACCAATGGGAACAAATGCCTAAACCTGGAGTCTGGTGAGCCAATGGCAAGGCCTTTTTGACTGCACAACGGAAATGAAAGCACCAGATTGGAGCAAAGTGTTATGGATATGGACTTCAAATTTTGACCTCCGTCATGAATGAGGATCCATAACGTCTGGAGAATGGAGTTTTGCTGAAGGAGAACAGTGGCAATTTTTTACACGCGTGACTCGTGACTCGTGAGTCCATTAATTCCATCGCCGCAACACAGCCATTTATTTTAAAATTGTCCAGAATAGTGCGAACTGTTCCTCTTTTTTGTAAACAGTGGTTACAACTTTATACGCACTTGGATCAAAAGTGACAAAAAGTCAACAAAAATTTCCCTGATTTTCAGGTCACAACTTTATCTGGTAGCATTCTGACATCTGGACCTGTTATTGCACATGCCTTGAGGGACTCCCATAACCAAAACCCCTTTCCGTAGCGCAGTCACTTTGAACCCCGCCTTACAGACTTGAACCCCACCTAAACGCCCCATTTTATTGGCTTGCAGCCACTGATGTGTGCCACTTTCTGCCACCTGACAAAGCCTGATGATCACTTGGAAAATCCAAAAAAAAAAAAAAAAATCCTTGAAAGTATATTTCCGAAATCACTGGTTTGTTGAGACAATGTTAACCAAACTTGCACGGAGGCAACATCAAACAACCTCATTAAGTTGACTTTTTCTGTGCAAACATTGCATGTGCAACTGTTTTATGCATTACAAGAACAAAGAAGTACTTGTTTGACGCCTGGCATAGCATGTCCTTGCATGATAACCTGTTGTCACTTGTCCCAGGTTTTGAATTGAGTGCCAATTAAGGTAAAAAATTATAGCCAATTCGAGATGGGCAATCGCGTGATTACAATTGGGTTGGGGGAAAGCTGTTGGCTCATTTTTGTCAAACTGGTGGTTTTCTTCCTTCAGACGTTGTCTCGAAAAACGTTCGACTGTTGTGTTTTCCGGTGTTGTGGTAACAGTTTTCACGAATTGTGGTACTTTTTGTTTTTCAATGGGTTCTGGGGGTACTCACCGAAAAAGACACGACCTCTTGGGAGCAGGGATGGGTAAACGTATAAAACTGCACGTATAATACGTGCGTATAATACGTACGTATAATACACGTAGAAAACGTATAAAACCTAACAGTCGAGTCATACCTCATTTTTTGCAGAAAAAGCTGCTCGTTAACATGCTAACATTCTATTTATCACATTAAAATAATGACAAGCATCATCATCAGTGAAAGAAAAAAATATGTAAAATAGTTAATCAGTGAAGCCCCGCAATAATTGCTTTCAAGTTGGCCACACAAGATTGTGTTAGCAACACACCATTGTAAAATGCAGTTCAAAAATTGTATGTGCACCAACCATAACATGGAAGTTGATGCACCCAAATTGGAATTATACACTACTTCATCTTTAGGTCTAGATGCATGGAGCTCATGTGCCTAGTAAAAGAGAGAAGTGCACAGAAAACCAAAAATGACAAATAGGAGAAGGCAAAAAATGCACCACTGTCACCATGTTGGCATCACTGGCGTTGGCGACAACCTTGTTAAGCAGCAAATGCATGGAAGAATGGTGGCAATGAGAAAGTGCCAAAACCAACCTCATGCTTTGCCTCACCTTTGCAACCTTCATTTGCAAGGGAAGCTTGTCCACAACAAGGGTGGTCCCAAAAATCCTGACTGTCGGATTCGATCCGGAGCTGCCTTCCCCAACTTCACAGGTCCGACTCAATATTCCTGTGCCAATCTCTTTCTCATCTGATAGCCTGGATGTCCAGATTTCTGTGATCACCAGAAAAACGACTCAGCAGAGACAGCCAGTAAATGGCAAAGACATGCTAGAAACCACCCAAGTAGGTACTAATGCGTACGACATTGGAGTGAAGGCCAAGCATAATGCACTGGGTAACCATGAATCATTGGCACGATCATTTCATCACGATTGCTTCATCATTGTTTCATCACGATCATTAATATTTCATCACCTGTTTCGTTTTCTTTCATCTTTGCGAGTGTTTCATTTTTTTCCACTATTTTTCCATGTTTCATTTGAGATTGTGAATGGGTGTGGTGTGTGGCGGTTGATGATGCTTGTGTGCAGGTGTTCTTGAGTGGTTGCATCTGTGTGATTGTTGCCTGTCTGTCAATGAATGCTTTCTGACTAGACACCATCCACATTCCGATGATGTTTTCTGAACTCCTGTCCCCTCCTAACTTTACCCTTCCTCCATACAGATAATGCAGCCGGCAGTCGCGTATCCTTCCCTTCCCTTTCCCAGGTTATGAAGAACTTCTATGCTGTTTTCTGAGAACTTTGCTGTTCGCCATTGATGATTGCCTACATGGCGTGAGAGCCTTTTCTGCTATGACTATTTGGTGGAATTCAGACTAAAAAAACATTCAGCCAAGATAAGCGCAGACCATATGGCAGAAAATCCCGCACAAACTGCAAATGTTGAGAGAGAAAAAAACAAACAAAATGTTGATCAAAATCCTGCCAGATGCAAGCAAGAATCCAGCTGTGGGATGGGAGTAAGAATTCTGGCAATTGAGTACTTGGACAGCTTATGGTTCATCGATGTCATCAGCAGAGCAAAGGATCCGGGGAATTTTCAGTTCGGATGAAAATCCGGTAGAAAATGGCAATTTTTTTTTATTTTCGCCCATAGCCCACAGCAGTAGTAGGCATTGTGAATGGATCAGCAGGCGATATGACCACGTCAAGAGGCTAACGACAAAGTCACAGCTTCAGTTTTTGTGATTTTGTTTTCAACCTCTTGACGTGGTCGTATCGCCTGCTGATCCCAAAGCCATTATTTTAGACAAAAATCTAAAAATGCAACTTGAGCTGTAAGGTACCTATTCTCCCTTCCTGCGATCGTCATCATTTCCGACAACATAATCAGGTTTAATTCCTCATGCACTGCCCTGAGTTGTGTAATAACTTCAGAATTGAATTCCTTGTTAAATTCCACCCCGAGTCATGTGTCACACATGTTATATTTTTGCACACGTACGAGGGGCGCTCAATATGTTTCAGGCTTTGCACAGAAATTTTTAATTTATGGCGTTTTCCTCTCATGATATCAAAATTTGGTTTATTCTAAGATGCTGGTGTGAATTTCAGATTAATCTGATGCAAATTACTCATGTTATCGCCATTTGAAATGAACACACCAGAAGCGGCCAAATGAACAATTTGCTCAAATAAGAAAGTGGCTTTTTTCAGAGGAACACAAAATTCGATAATCTGGCTCACTGGGACCAAGTTCTGACTGCAGAAGTGCATAAATGATGATACTGTCATCTTCATTAATGCACTTCTCCAGTCAGAACTTGGTCCCAGTGAGCCAGATTATTGAATTTTGTGTTCCGCTGAAAAAAGCCACTTTCTTATTTGAGCAAATTGTTCATTTGGCCGCTTCTGGTGTGTTCATTTCAAATGGCGATAACATGAGTAATTTGCATCAGATTAATCTGAAATTCACACCAGCATCTTAGAATAAACCAAATTTTGATATCATGAGAGGAAAACGCTATGAAATAAAAATTTCTATGCAAAGCCTGAAACATATTGAACGCCCCTCGTATAATACGTACGTATAAAACACTTTTATACGTACGTATAATACGACGTATTATACGTAGAAAACTCACGTATAATACGTAAGTATTATACTTACCCATCCCTGCTTGGGAGGCAAGTTGTGAAAATAAAACTTGGTGAGGGGATGTGTTAACCTCATCTTGCGGATTAAAATACCCATATTTATGTTTGAAAACTCATGTTCCCAGGCCATCGGGATCTCATCAGAAGAGATTGTGGTCCCTTTTGATAATTGACCTCTTGGGGGGGGGGGGTTCAATTACGGAGGAACATTTTTGTTACTTTTCCGATTTTGCTGAAATTTTGAGGGATTGTTAAACATAATAAGAGTATGTTCAGTGCTAAATTTCAGCCTTGTACTTCTCACAATTTTCCTACAGCAGGTAAATTAGCAGCGGAAATAAGCCGAACTTTTTGAAGTGAGATCTCATATTTGCGGGATGCGAAAATGACATGCTTTATGTCAAATCGACTCAAAATTTCATGGAAATCCGGCTAATGAAGCCGGAATTTCAATTTCAGCCCCAGTTCAGTCACAATCTGCAATTTGAGCCAATGCGTGGTAAATTTTGCCTTTTTGCGAGTCCTTTTTTGTACAAACATGGACACAAAAAGTTTTTCTAGTTAGAAAATCAAAATTCCGGCTTCATCAGCTGGATTTTCACACTTTTTTTTTTTACATAAGTACACCAATTTTCACCTCTCTGGCATGCACAGTTCCTGAGATCTCGCTTCAAAAAGTTTGGCGATTGCTAGAAAACACAAAAGCGAGAAAAACTCGATGGAAGTTTTGCAAAAAATAAAAAGACAGATTCACATTTCGTAATGGTTTTTCGGTGGTCATATTATCTTCATTTTGGTGGGCAGAGTAAAGCAGAAAATGGGCAGGTCTGTGTAAAAAATGTGGAGAATCAGCTGATAATATCAGAAAACTCATTTTTTGTCTGGTTTCGTTGGTAATTGGGGGGGGGGGGTAAAAAAATAAATTTCGATGGTAATCTGGTTTCGTTGGTAATTGGTAATCTGGGAGTGAAAAATTGGCAAAAAGGCACTCGTTAAATGTAATGCTGTTCAAAAAGTAATTAAGATAGAGAGAGACAAATGGTTTGAAAATAATTCAGAAAGATGAAATTTCAGCCTTTAAGATAGGTACAAAACATAAAATCGAATTTTTTGCAAAAACAACTTTCCGAAGGGTATCCTCCCCTTAAACATGCTGGATTTCCTTTCTCCACATTTTTTGTTTTACATTACTCTAGCAGCCTTTGGTTGTCGCTTAAGTATCTTCAGTCTCTAATCAATTTGTTGGTCTGTATCACCGGAGATCTCAAAGATATCCGATAGATTGGTGAAGGGTCATATCTGTTTCATTTCATATCTTCTTTGTTTCTGGTTAGTACATCAGTTGTTCTAGTGAGAACATAAGTTCTTCTAGTTAGCACATAAGTTCTTCTGGTTGGCACACAAGTTCTTGTTAGCACATAA
>JASGXE010005802.1:0-30328 GCA_030068105.1 Sinentomon sp. SZTP_YWyxl | reverse complement strand
CTTGTGTAAAGTGGACTGACGAAGAATATATTTTTCCGAACATTCCAGAAAACGCACAAAATGAACTTTGATATGTTGCGATGTTGCGCATATAACTTTTTTAAGACATTGCATCGAATTTCATGTGTTTGGTTGAATCTTATATCGAATCAAATCACTGAAAGGTGCAAGGAAATGGCTGGTAATTTTAGCAGATCTAAATTGAAAAAAATCACCTCGAACCATATCAGTCACCTTATCATCACTATATTCTTTCCCATCCGCAATTTATCCAACCAGCCATCCAGCTAATCGTCTTGTTCCATAGATAAGCCGCAATTTATAATCAAGCTTAAACAATTCTTCGTACAGAGGCGTCCACTCAGGAGTACATTCAGGTGTACACTCAGTGGTTATTTAGAATAAAAAAGGCAAGATCCGCCAGAAAACAATATGATACGCTGGTTAGGCGTGAAATAATCCGCGCACATGTTGCAATTAGGTGACTCCTGTCTTAGATAGACATTTTAAATTTCTCTATTATTTACAGGAACTTTTCCTTGATTCAGCATAAATATTCTACACATATTTATTCAGGTGTCGTTATTCATCACCAAGAAGAATAAAAACACTAAAGCCGTCATTTCAAAATCAAATGGATTATTTTGCGGATCTCAAAAGTTTCGCTTATTAGACATGAAATACGTCCTTCACTTGGCAGGAATATGTCCTGGTAATTGCCAAATCATTGATATTCCATATGAACATAAAAAAATCCACCGGTGTCGGTGCAATTCCTGACGATTAACCTATAAGGTTCTATCGTTACCATGTCGATGGTTGCCGGTGTTGTCTTTGGTTTTGTCCTCGGTGTTGTTCATATAGCTCAGCAAACATCTGCTACGACGCCACAACCTCCGGTGAGAACAATCTTTAATGCAGACGAATCAAATACAGCACAGGTTTCCTTGAAATTTTACTTGCACGTGCTTTGTCTTTTCAAGAATCTGTGTTCAAAAATCTGCTCACAAAATCGCAAATGAGGTATGAACAGGGTTCCCATATTTATTTCGACAACATTCGTGGAAACATTCATAATGACAAAAAGAAATCGAATTCAACAAGTATTTGGCAATTTGCGCTCGGTACCCATTTGCATTTAATGCCCCCAAAATCCCCAACATGCGCCCGTTTAGGCGATTCATTGGGAAGGTTTGATTTTACAGTGGAAGATTCAAGATTTAAGGCTATATTCAAAGGAGCAACAAAACTATGCAATGTTCCGTGACAAACTTCTCTAGGCACAGCACCTTCCACGCAGCGACCTTCTACATAAAATTCAGAAATACTGAAAAAAAAAACGAAGAGCAATCGTGAAAAGAATTCGCACAAGTTGTGTGTGAAAATGATTAAAATAATTTGGGGTTAAAGACAAAGACAAAATTCAGCAAAATATAAGATATAATGAATTGGACAAGAGATGTTGCGACAGCTGTGCAATGGGCTAAACAGTCTGGAATCTCCGCAAAACAGCAAAACAGTTATCACAACTATAATATTGCGCTCGAACACTTCGTCCAATTTTATGCCAGTAGCTCTTTACATTTTTGAATTGCAACCTTAAAGATATGGGGACCAAAATGCCCCTTAAAAAGGTGTGAAATGGTGACTGCCCGTCCCACTTATGCCGTTACGTGCTTGACAGGCTTCGGACTACCCTTAGCGTGGTTAACAGCACCATTATTATTTATATACCGCCACTCCAGCTAGCGCTCGCATGGCGGTGAGTCACAGAGCATTGGGAAAGAAAAAAGGAAGGACTCCGCCTCGGCAACAGGAAAGCAGGCCTTGGCTCGGTTTATATCCCGCGTTCAGGTATCGGTTTTAAAGCCCAAGCTTTGCTTGGAAAAAAATTAAAACCGGCTCTGCCGGTTTTAAACCTGCCTTCCTGGCAGTTTTTATCCTGTCCCCTTTGGGGCAGTTTCAAAATCCCGGTCCCGCACGGGCTTCACCTGGGCATCAAGAGCCAACATACCTGGCCTCCGCAGAAGCCTCTCCTATGCTCGGCTGCTTTGACTGGCAAGCAACGAGCATGTTTTAACGAGCTTTATAATGCGAGGGTCACTGCCTTGGCCACACAGGGCCCCAACACAGGCTACCTCATATACGAAAAAATAGGAAAAAGTGAGAAGCAAATTGCAAAAAACAAGGCAAATTTATATGCTGCCGGCAAAGTGCCGGGCGACAGAGCGGAGTTGCCTGCTATCTCACACCGTATCCCTAATTTTTAATTTATTATAAAACCAAAACAGGACAGGGTGTCCGCAAAGAGCAATAGGCTCTTGCATACCCCCACCAAATTGTGAACCTGATGTGGACTGAAAGTTCACGAATGGTTCAAGCTGGTAGACGGCTAGTGCTGTCTTCTCCACGCCACGACAGTCAAGACAGTCAAGGTTTTATTTATTTTTCCGGGGTTTTTGAGTGACGGGCGCCATTAAAGATAAATGAATGCCCGAGTAAAAATTTTCTGTCTATGCTTTAATATGCAATTCAATTTAGAAGCTCTTCTCTCGGATAATCCATCAAAAAATCCAACAAAGAGATGAAATCGTAAAGTATATCAGAAAGAAAACTTAAGGGTTATGGCGGATTCCAAACAAGACTTCGTGAAGTGGTACAGCACTCAAGTGTCTCGAGTCATCACTATAGACAACCGTTCCGGAAGAATCATTGCCTACACTTAGCTTTTATGAAGAGGTGGAGGTGTCCTTGATAAGCCGGCTGAAGAGAGAAGCGTCCGCTAATTGAAAGAATGAGATTTTTCTACGATCTGCGTGATCAAGCATTTGCTTCATGTAGACTATATGGAATGCAGATATTGCCGACCAAAATCCGAAGTTGCAGAAACTATCCAGAAAGGTGCCGGTCAGGAATTGTGCCCAATAATCGGATTTGTGCCTGATGACCGGAATTTCCCCAATATCCGGAGCTCCTGTAAAGGAGCTGAAATCACTTGAGTGATAAAACCAATGGCGGACGAATACAAGATGAACAGATTAAAATCAAAACGGCAAGGCAGATCAGGTACAAGTGTAGACGAATATGGCACGAACAGGAAGAGAGACAGGTTGAAATCGATCCGAGAGAAGAAATGGAATGAGCTCGTCGTCGGCTTATAAAGGCGGCGACGTTTGATTTTTTCGTAAAATTGAAAATATTTTTATTGCATGAGTAATGGCAGCGCTGGCGTGAGACAACTTTTTAACCAATTTTTATTACCAATTTATTTTTACGTGTTTTGCACAATCTGTGATAATTTTATTTGTTCGTATTGAATTTTACATGATTTTGCCGATTTTGTTGACCCTTCAAATGAATGCTGACAAATTGCCTTACTTGCGACATGGAACAGGGTGACGCAGAAGTGCATGCACTCCTGCAAACCATCATCCCAAGATCCCATAACGACGAAATAAAAAATACGTTTACCACTTGAAACACAAATTCAATAAATAAACTAAATTCATTGAAGCAATTGCTTTTGTCACTTTGCTCGGAATGCAGCCGCTGCTATATCGGTCACGTTGCTTAACAACGAAAGACTTACATTGTGATAATTTTGTTCCTTAATTTGTTTGGCATTTTTGATAGAATAAAAAGATGATAACCGAAGAACTGGATACAGGAAGTCAGAATTCCAACTCAGACATATCCGTCGTGAGTCCAAGATTCGATATCGAAGCTGACAATCAAAATTTTTCCGAATATGTTTTTCATAGTTTATTTTTTTCATAAGAGAAACTGATGCAGCTTGTGTAAAGTGTACTGACGAATAATATTGTTTTCGAAAATTCCAGAGAACGCCCAAAATGAACTTTGATTTGTTGCGATCGTTGCGCATATATCATTCTTTAAGACCTTGCATAGAAATTTCATGAGTTTGGTTGGATCTTATAGCATCATCGACGAATCAAACACTCAAAAGTGCAAGGAAATGGCTGGTAATTTTAGCAGACCTAAATTGAAAAAATTCACCTCGAACCACATCTGTCATCTTATCATCACTATATTCTTTCCCATTCGAAATTTATCCAACCAGCCAGCTAGCTACTCGTAATTGTGCCACATTTAAACCGCAATTTCTATTCAAGTTTAAAAAAATTGTTTGTACAGAGGCAACCACTCAGGAGTACATTCTGGTCGACACTCAGGGGTAATTTGGAATCAAATGCAAAATCCCCCATAAAAATATGATACACTGGTTAGGCGTGACGTAATCCACGCACTGTTGAAATTAGGCGACTCCTGTGTTAGGTAGACTTTTTAAATTTCTGCATTGTTTACTGGAACGTTTCCTTAACTCCGCATAAATAATGTCCACATATTTATTCAGGTGCCGTTAATCATCACCAAGAAGAATAAAAACCCTGAAATCGTTTTTTCAAAATCAAATGGATTCTTTTGGGATTCTCAAAAATTTCGCATATTAGTCAGGATTGAGGATGAACACAGTTTGTGTGCATGAGACAAACAAAAACAAATTTGTGCATGAGACAAACAAAAACAAAGACAAACGGCTACCACCCAATTCCAAGATTTGAAAATGTCAGGATGGGAATGTACCCCTCTAATGACTTGCCAGAGGTTATTTACCATCCGAATATTTCTGAAGAATGACGAAAGCACTTAAACGATATGTTTCTGTGAGTTTTTTGCAAAATCTGCCTCCAAAATGTGTTTTTCTTGTTTCTCCGTTTTCTGAACCTCCTTCTTGACGAGTTCTCGAGCCTTTTCTGTAACAGCGAGACAATTCCGATTGTTCATCTGGAATCGTTATGCCATTTTTCAATTTTCAAGTTTTTTTTTTTTTAAATGTCATCTTTCATAAAAATTGAGATCATAATGGAGCGATGATAGCACAATGTGAATCTTCTTTTCTGATGATGACGAGTTATCGGGGTTATTTCTCAGTGTATGCATACTGGTTTTTCAGTTGGTTAGCGATTGTCATATCTGAACATCACTACACACTTATTAACTGATTTCATTTCTTTTTTTTATATCACACTTTTGTGCTCTCTAGAAGGCGAACTCGGAGTCTGCACATAACCCACAAGGTTCAACAGCTGTCGAGCCACTTCAGGTTAAAAACGTCAAATCGGTCTCTATTACTTTCGGTTAAAGGTGCTAAAATGTGCATAGGCCCTATACGAGTTTTCCTAAATTTTGAAGCAAATTTTAGCGAAGATTTGTTGAGAAGATATACATGATATCTAGTGAGCGATCTTTTATCTGGAACAAAAGTATCACGTAATCGAACGACCACATTCCTCGACTGTTAAAAAACGGATGATTTGAAACCAAATTTTGAAGCTGGTTCAAGAGAGATGTCAGGCTAGTCCATGTAAACTATTGGGAAATAATTTTGTAGCCTATGGGACGTCTATCATTGAGAGCAAACCATATGCACAGACATTCGAAATGTGCTGGGCAGACATACTGGCGCCTTCCAAACCATTTATGACAGCTACAAATTAGACGTCCAAGTTCATCGTCCGCACTCTATGCAGCCAGGAGGTGCTCCGTTCAGGAAAAACCACCTTAAAACACCAAGCTTCCATGCAACTTAAGGAATTTCCATGTACAATATGCTGCCTCTTAAGTGTGCCTGGAAGCTTCCTCTTCACCCAATCCCGTAAAATTAACTTGTCAACTCTTCCTTATCCCTTCCTGCATGGTTGGTTGTGTAAATAATAGAAATTATGGCGCATAAAACCCTGGACGTTCTCCTGAATCTACGTCTCTCAAACTTGATGTCATAAAGGCTATTTTGATGGTGAACACTACCAATGTTCCAGAAGGACTGCGTTATGAATGTATAACCTGCTCTATGTATACAATGAACGGAGTGTACGGATATCCTCTCTGTATACTACACACTCAATATTGGAAATTCAAACCCGGACCGGCGAAGATCGAAACGATGATAACTGGAAACTATGACATTTCACATTTTTGGATATAGTACGTGTCTGAGGTAGTTTATCTGTTTACTCGTATAACCCACAAAATTGTGGCTTTGACACTAGTTCTCACGTTTTCCTTTCCGGTTGACTTGCTTTCATACATCACAGCAGAACCAAGCACTGACACCCTTATGGTAATTAAAAGAATCATTAAAGCAAACTGAGTAAGAAATCTCAACTACCGGAATCGTGCATGGACAACAAAGATAACAGAGGTTGGCAATTGACTACACACCATCGCTACATGAGCTGAAAATTATGGAAAGGTAACCTGGATAACGCAGATACAGCTGGTCTTTACGTGTCATCTATCATTAAACACCATATGTTGAGTAATGCCGGCCTCATATCAATGCGCATATTACTCTGAGAGAATTTCTAACGCTATTTCTGTGTGAATTTTTGCGAAATTTCTGGGAAAATCTGGGGGAATATCAGCTAATTGCTCTGAAGCCATCTTGATATGCAGGTATGATATCATATCATATACATGCAGTTATTGATCTCACGTGGAATTTCATGTATCTTAGACATCACCGGCTTCTCCACAATCATCTGCTGAAACCCAGCTGCCGGTGAGAAAAATCTTTCTTTCTGTTTTTTAACTTTTCATCATTCCAAATCTAGCATAATTTTTGTTGGATTCTTCTGGAAACCGCGTGGAAGTGGAGGATCGTAGGTTACTTTATCTCTGAGGAATTTATGTCTCGTTTGCTCCGCAGAACCTGTCCTGAATATTTGACAGTTTTCCGATAAAATCTTACATTCCACATGAATACTCCAATTGGGCGCATATTTGGTTTTTGGGGCATATCCTGGAAATAGGGGCCCGATTAAATTTTTAACTGATTAATTTCGAATTGTAATAACAGTTTTATGGTAAAAACTTACCTATCCCATGAATACTCTAAATGGGCCGATTTTTGAAATTTTGGGTGACATTACATGGAATTAATTGTCAGGTCAATTTTTACGGATTAATCTCTATTGTTATGGTATCACAAACCGTCCACGAATTTTGGAGAAATAATTGCTGGACATTCTTTGCGTTGGTCACTCCATTTAACCGGAAGATCAATGTACATCTAATGAAGGTATGGCTATCGATATCATCAAAACACGGGGTTAATAAACCGTATTACAAGATGGCAGACTGATTGTTGTTTCTGTCGACGCGTGCAACATTCAACCCGTATACGGTCTCGAAATTTAAAGATTAATGATTGGCGAAGTCGATGACATTGCAAGTGTCGGGTGATCACGGAAGTTCATATACCACCTAGCCAGCCTGTTTCGTGATTTATTATCGGCAACGAATAGACAATGTTACACAAATTCATCGCCAGGCGTCCGCTGTTAATTCGGGCGCAATTTACAATCAAAGTGAACATGCGTCGCAAAACAATATGACACCCGTTTTAAACGTGAAGTTGCATAACGCAATGTTGAAATTAGGTTACAGATAAACCTGCAAAATCTCTCCTGTGCATGCTGGGGCATTTAGTCGATTCTGCAAAAATATCTACACATATTTATGCAGGATTTGCTTAACTTACTGTACTCATATAGTAACTGACGGACATGAGATATAAGGGAACTTTCAGACATGGTATCAGAAACGGAATTCACATCGAAGAAAAATAAGAAACCTGAAATCTGCTTTATTCTGCTTTTTCAGATATTTTTTTTTATTCTGGGAGTTTTCAAAATTGTTGTTAATTTATTAATAATTTGCATAACATTTTAAATTCATTTGGCATGCAGTTATATGTGAAACGATACGGCTAATTCGACACCTTGTCCAAAATCCCGTGTGTTATTTTTATGCTGTTCTCAGTGTTATTTTTGTCTCAGTCAACGCAATGTCAATGTCCATCTCGAGAAAAAAAAAACATTTTAAAGGTAAACTTGTCCTGCGAAATTTAAGAATAATGTAATAAGTTAAATAAGTTTCTTAATGGTGCGATACTTTTCTAAACTGAAATATGAAACAACCTTGGAACAACATCTGGAGCCATTGTGACGCCATTTCTGCCAAATTTTGGTACCATTGATTCTTTCGAAACACACTCTAGGAATATGTGACAGAAGGGTTCCGAAACCTGTCCACACAATAAAATTGGACCGATCCTATAGTAACATTTGTGGCACCAAATTTCGGCCATACAACTTCCTGAAGAGCAATCGTGAAAGGAATTCGCAAAAGTTGTGTGTAAAAATGGTTAAAATAATTTAGGGTAAAAGAAAAAGACAAAAGAGAATATGCAGCAAAAATTATAGATATTATGAATGGGACAAGAATTGTTTCAAGGTTGATGCGACAACTGTGCAACGTGTCTTTCGTTAGGAGTCCACAACTAATCAAGGCGGAATCTCTATTCAAAGTCAACACTCGCTGAAAAATAATATGCCAATCGTGTAAGCGTGTGAGGTTACATCACGCACTGTAGAATTTGGTTACCTCTGAATTAGGTAAACCTATAAAATATTTCCTTTGTATACAGAAACATTTCGTTATCTCTGCATAAATGCATAAATGTGTACACATATTCATTCAGCTATTTGTTTAACTAACCTGACTCAGTGACTGCGGACATAAATAATTGGTGACTTCCAATCAAGGTATCCGGAACGTTATTCATCGCTAAGAACAATGAAACGAAATAAAAATCTACTAACGTTTCCCGTCAGAGGGATGATTTTAGGGGTTTTTCCAAATTTTCGCAACTCTATCAAACTTTTGCATAAATTGCGCCAATGATTTTGACGGAACAACCTTTAGGATCAATACAAGTTATGCTAAATAATGAAAGTTCAAATGAAAAAATCTATTGAATTACTGGTTTCGGGAGAAATGCGCAATCATAAGCGGTCATTGCGATGTCAATGCGAAATCATTACGGTCACTTTACTTTTTTTGCTGAATTTTAGCAGAATTTCCACAAACTCAACGGAGGTAGAAATAAGCACAAGTTCCGAGTCAAAATATAATATAAAATCCGGCAAAATGGTAATTACGAATACAACGTATTTTATCGACAAGGGAGAAGAACAAATGTGCGGCGAAAGAAAAGATATTATGATAATTGCACTATCGTTGTTACGCGGATGTAATACCTGTGAAATACTATCCTAAAGAGGAAATCAAAAAATTAGGCTTGTGTCATTAAAAGAAGCGCTAAATAAATGAACTCAATTCATTTAATCAATTGCCTTAATCACTTGGTTCGCAATGCAGCCGATGCTATATCCATTACCTTGGTTAAGAGTGCAAGAATGACGAAAATGATATTTTTGTTTGTTTGTTCATTTTTTGAAAGAATAAAGATGAGATAACTAAAGAACTAGATACAGAAGGAAAGGACGCCAATTCAGACATATCCTCGGTGAGTTCAATTATCGCTTTCATAGGTGATAATCAATCAAAACTTTTCCGACAGGGATTTTCAAATTTTATTTTGTTTGAAGAGTAACTGACAATGCTTGTGCAAAGCTAAAAATACTGTACCCGAAAACTCCAGGGAACCTCAACAGGAAGGTTTGTTGTTTTGCATACATCGGGTTTCTAAAACTTTACATTCTAATTTCATGAGTGTGGATCATCGATCATCGAAGAATAAAACGTTGAGAAGTGTAAGGAAAATGCCGAAAATTTAAGCAGACAAAAGATCGAAAAGTATCACCTCGAACCATATCGGCCATAACATCATCATTTCTGTCACTTCCTATCTGAGATTTGGCGATATTTATGAACGAGGATGACAAAATTTCACAAAAACTTTCTGAGAAACCCCAAGAGAATATAAGAAATTAACTCTGGTACAAACTTCATAGATGAGGCGGTTATTGATCTCAAGTGGAATTGTGTGTGTTTTAAACATCACCATCTACTCCACAATCACATGCCATCCAGATACATCTTCTCGGGAGAACATTTTACATTTATGACGGGTACAAAAAGAGCACAGGATTTCGTGAAATTTTACTCACGCAAACATTTCAACAAACGGTGTTTCTGCTCACTGAATCGAGTTCTTTTTATGCCAATTTGTATAAGCCAACAGGTGGTCCCATAATGATTTTGCTAAAATTAGTGGAGACATTCATAATGACACAACTAATTGAAATTAACCAGGATTAAAATTTGTGCAGGGTCCCCATTTCCAGGCATAATGCCGTTAAGAAATAAACTAAACTGAAGATATATAGTGGATAAATCTGCCCTGACCAAATTTTTATTTCAGCGCAGTAACATACAAAACCGCTGAAATGTTCTCGAAAAATAGAGTCCAAAAGATTACAACAGTTGGAAGGAACTTTTCTACAAATTTCTGATCACTCAGTTCACTCAAAAGACCTGGTTCATTAGAAGCCTGGTTCATAAAAAGCCCTAGGAACTTAAAGGAGAAGTGCCTATCCCATACCATCCTTGAGAATTGGTAGGGGAAAAAAGAAAAATTGGTAAACAGCGTTAAAAGTTAAATAATGAAAAATCACAATGACAATAATATTCTTTAAATAACTGATGTTTATCGTAAACACCCTGACACTGTCTTAAAGTGATTCAATGTCGTATGATTCCTATGATGTTGTGAGGTCATACAAAATGCAAGATTAACCTGGCTTAGGCTGAAATCACTTCAATTACTTTTGTTCAGTAGTGCTTTGATGGCGGTATATGCAATTCATATGTGCATTGTTGCCGCATGGTAACAAGGAAGATTTTTATCGGAGATACTAATTTGTGTTTGGCTATTGCAGATAAAACTCTGACAGCACGAACTGTTTACAATATTTCCCAGAAACAGATCCAAAATTGATCAGGATCATTAATAAAAACTGATCCAACTCTTTCGTGAAGGCACCTAGGCTTGACTGTTCAATTGTGTGGGACGGAAGAGAATTCCAGAATTTGACCACACGGTTTTCTAGACAAAAGCAACCCCTGATTGTTCTAACAACGACCTTGCGTTAGTTTCCTAGAGTAAAAGGCCCCGTCTGCAGGGTTAGCACTTTTCATAAATAAAAAGAAACTCTATTATACATAACATCCGCCAGCTGCTTCAAAATTATTTGATAAATGTTAAGTAAAACAAGGCTATGGTAAAATAACGTTGTTGAGGCATTGAAGGTCAAATTTGAAACAATTCGAACAGCTCTGTTTTGTACCATGTCAATTGGTTGCAATGCACTGCGGAAAGTAAGACCCCATACAGAAAGCATTGTACGTGGGCTTTTCAAGTCCCACCTGGCTTTGGCCTGTTGCACAAGTCCGAGCATTTTCCTTTCTTGCACACTTTGACATCGGTCTTTCAGTGGGTTCTGGGCAAAATTTCAGTTCCGTGTTGTGCATAGTTTATTTTCTGTTGTTGATTTAGTATGTCCTACTCCGTTATCTGACAGTCTGACCGAATTTGTGCCAGATGGAGTATCACAGTCTGACATGATTTTTGACTCACAGAGGCCAATTAAATTAAAGAAAGCATGATGGCCATATAGCCAGAGGCTGTGTGATCATATTCCATGGTGAATGCATGAGTTGCAAGGTATGGCTACGCCCAAACGTCCTTGGGAGAGGATGGGGGTGGCTTTTTGGGGTTCGCAGGGGATCATTCTGGGGGATTTCCCAAATGATGGAAAAAACGACAACAGCCAACATCAAGAATTCCTGGTCCAGAAAGTGAGATAGGTAATGATTTGTAAAAGTCGAGGGAGGCCCCAAAAGACACCCTTATCCGGAGAAACGGGACCCTTGCTTTGAAAAACAAGGTTGGGAAGCATGTCTTGACCTCAGCATCAAAATACTGCCCAATCATCCTTTTTTCGCGCACTGGCACCAGTAGATTACCTTCCTTTTCCAACGTTGGGTAATGAAAAACATTGGGGGCACCTTCAAAATGCCATGGAGCTGATCGCAGCAGTGGCCCAGTGGTTTTTCGATGCCTCATGAGGGCTTCTTCTAAAAAGAACTGGTGAAGCCGATCCAGAGATCGCAGAAAGGTGCCAATTTGGCAGGAAGCTAATTATAGAAGGTCTAGACGGTCCACCAAATTTCAGCCCAAAAATCCATCGATTACTTGCCAAAGCCAGGCGGGACTTGAACAACCTTCGTAGATGAGACTCAAAATGTGTTCAATAAATTGAGACTAGAATTTCCACGCTATAATTAGAATTTCCACTAGAAATTCAACGCTCATAATGTTCCCTTTGTAATGGGAAGGCTATACTGGATGAACAATACAACGGAAATTTCACAAATTGTAAAACTTTTTCTCCACTTTTATTTTAAAAGGTACCTTCAACTGACAAGACTTTGCTCAACAGATATGCAACTCCATTCTTTCCCCAAAACACATCGGTAAGATAATGAAATTCCATTAACAGAAAGGACTGCTGTTGTGATTGGCAGCATATACGGACGCACCATGGTAAAGTGTATATCAGAAATAACAAATAAACTACAGCAAAGATTGGTAACAGGTGCTGGTCAGTGCAACTTGAGGTAATGGTACCACAACTGGGCCAGGTTTTAGAGGGATGGTACACAAATTTTAGCATTTCGGTTCCCACATGTTCAGAAGTCATCCACCTTGAATTATGAGGTGAATCTAAACTGCTCCATGAGTGCAAAGATGCCGAATTATTAAAGAGATATTCTAACGGTTTTTCATCTACAGGCGATGTTGAATGTTGGGAGCGGAGTTCCTACCGAATGCACGATGTCTAAAAATTTATCCAAATTCAGCCCATTCCCATCTGAGAATCAACTCATGCCCGCGTTTCGAAGTTATTTCAGTCGACCAGCAGGGTGTGATAGAACTAATTTAATCTCTTGCGAAGTTTCGGGCAAGTTCTAAGTGCATATGTATATACTTTGAAGGCACTTGTTATCGAATACATAACAACGCAGAAACAGATACTGCTGGCGTCAACACGTTGCTGCTGGAAGTTGCAAACATGATATACACGCGACTTCGTAAGCGATTAGCAATGAAAGCTTGTTTACGTGCGATAAATGGGTTGGCGGGCCGACCTGCTGAAGCTAATTGCGCTTTCTGCCGATGCCTACCGGCAGAACACATCCATTTCTCATCAAAAGGACAGAAGCATGGTCATGCCAAACCTAGCCGCGGCTATGCTAATTTGGAATATTTCGATTTTTTGGTGGTGTGAATCAACGTGGTTCAAATTTTCTGGTGCATTACCACGAATTAATCGAATCGAAAATATCCACCACTATTCTCGAAATTCCAACTACATTCGGAGTTCGAGCTTCAGCTTAAATTAAAAATCCAGACGATTTTACTCGATACGATACGAAGTATGTATTACTGCCGTAGACATTCACTGATTCTACTTCATTAAAGTCTAATTTTCAAACCACGTTTTCAAGTCTCGTTTGGAAGGTTACGGTGTTATCGTTTCAAATCAATGGCAGTGGTTCACGAACCAGCTACTATGTTTCTGAGTAGGTTAACAGCTTTCTCCGTCAGCTTTCTCAAAGAAGTCATGCCGTGGGGTGATCCAGTGTGGATTAACGCTAATCCGAGGTTGTGAAGTAAATTTTCGCCATTTTCTTCAATGGAAAAAATTTACTCCACAACCTCGGATTAACGTTAATCCACACTGGATCAACCCACGAATGGAGTTCTAAAATAGAAAATTTAAAAATTTGGTTAATATAGACGAAACCCCGAATTATTTTCCACTTTGACGGCACAGTCAACTCAAAACGTTTCTCTGAATATTCATTGTTTCTGAGAGGCATGACGTATTGAAGAGTTGCTTTTGGTTAATGTATTTGACTCTTGCAAACTCACAGCAATTGAGTGTCGAAAAGTATTCTAAGCTTGTAAAATAATCATGGAAATGATATTTTGAAAAATAAGCATGAGCAGGCAAAGCTGTGATTCATGAATTTGTTCATACGGATGAGAGGCATACATGTATTCCTGGAAGGCGGAAAAGAATATTTTTCATTCTTCAAGCAGAGAAGAATTCCATGAATTGTTTAGAATGGATTACATGCTTGTTCTTTTGTCGTTTTTTTTTTTGTTTGAACAGCTTGTCGGCTCAATGGATAGTCAACAGACGCAGCAACAGATTAAAATACCACCCAATCCTTCTGCACTTTTTCAACGGCCCATACAGTACAATCCAGCAGTACAATCCCCATACCCTGTAAGTTTATGGCACAAATATATGTTCGAAAATTAATTTTTCTGCTACGGCAAAAAATGGGTCATCTGCCGAACGCATCATCCGGCACTGCAAGAATTGCAATTCCAAATGTCAATCTTCTGATATGAATAGGTAAAGCATACCATGCGCCAATGGGGTCGGTCTTCGAAATCGTTGGAGTTATAGGTCTTTGCAAACCTTCGGTGTTAAGCGCTGACTCATTGATCTTCTGGTATGAATATGTAAATCACAGCATGCGCCAATGGGGTCGGTCTTCGAAATCGTTGGTGCTTTATATGTCTTTGCAAACCTTCGGTGTTATGCGCTGACTGATAGATCTTCTGATATGATTATGTTAAGCACAACATGCGCCAATGGGGTCCGTCTTCGAAATCGTTGGTGCTGTATGTCTTTGCAAACCTTCGCGTAAAGCGCTGACTCATTGCCGTATTGTAGGTCGTCTCTTAAAACCTGCGACAAGGCGAGGAGGTTCCCAATCCGTTGGATTTCCTAGAGCGCTAAGAGTTTCCAGTTCATAAGGCAGAAATTAAGGCATTTGGGAGACATTGAAATGATGGTGAAAAGCATCCCTTGGTTGAAATGAAATCCTGCCGAGAAATATGACTCAAGCACAAGTCAATACCTATCACATATTTATCTGATTACGAATGGTGTAAATGCTTGTTATGTTTCAAGATTTAACATTTTGACCATGTTAAGACCTATGATACGGGACATTTTATTGGTAATTCATTCCATTATTTTGTTCTGCAAATTTTCCTGATATCAAAAAGTCACTGATCTCTCTGCTCCATCAATGTTTTTCTTCAATGATAAAACAAATTTCATAACTTTTTGGTGGTCCGTCAGTTGCCTCGTGAAATTGACGTTTTCATCAGACTCATATTGCGTGTTTTAAAAAGTCTCCTTGTTAGTTCGCAAACTCCACACGAATGTTTGGGCCAATGAAATCCTTTCAATCGGTGGTCAAATGGTGAATTTCATTTTGTGATTTTGTCACACATTTCAAACTTCAAAAACCAGTTTGTGACCAGGACTACCAGAAAATCATCCCCAAAGAAAAATTGCATTATCAGGAGAAAGAACAATTCACTGAACAGTTCCACAGAATTAAAGCCACAGTTTTGTTTGGTTGAATTTCATTGCTGGAATGATTTTGAATCTTGACTTATGGAGATGAAAAATGACATTTTTCATTGCAGATCATTGTAGATTTGTATATGCAGATTTTGCGTGAATATCATAAAACAAATTTCCAGAGCTTATGTAAATGTTTAAATACAGCTGAATGTTGGCTCACGCGCATGTGCCTTAATTTATTCATGACGCATCGAATCTAGGACAAATTATGTGTTGTAAAGTAAAAAATAGAACAACCTCAGTTGGTCGGCTTTTTACCAACGTCTTCATTATTTTGAGAGTCATAAACTTTTCAGCATTTGAAGTTGTGGACGGCGATGTCACATGCTTTCTTATGCGCGATTTAGAATGAGATCGTAGAAGCTATGAACTTTTGATTTCAACCATCGTCGATTTCTCTTTCAAGCATGCTCTAGAATTTGCAGGTGTTTCATTGTGTGTTAAAAGACAAAGAAATTCCCTGGCGTTTGAGTGTAGATTTTCAAATGGGTGATGTCATGTCAACGCGATGAGGCATGAAACACTTTCCTTTCAGCCACCCTCGCAATGTATGGTTAGTTTTTGATGTGTCATGCGAAAACAGTAAATGTGTCTTGGACTCTGGTCTGGATCTGGTATCCAACTGTTTTCAAATATTCTCTCGTAATAATTGCTTTTGGAAGGTTGTAAAATTGGCGCCGACTCTATTACAACTTAATTGGAAATACTAATTTATTTTACGTTTCATATCATGAGGGTGCGGATTGATGCAGGATGATTGGACAAAGCGGCCGGTGGACTTTTCGCCTCAGTGTTTTCCTGGACAGAACAAATTGGATATACCCCGCAGAAGGGGACCGAGTTGCGGTTGAAGCGGTCGGCTTGGAGGAGACCTGCTGAAGCGCTGAGGCATGACGCATACCAATTGCCAGTTTTGACTCTTGCCATTTGCCATCAGAAAAAGTTGAGCGTGAAAGCTGGTCAAACTTCCTTCGTAAAACATTTGAACCTTTATAAATGGATAGAGAATGATATCCAATCTTTGGTAACGATGCTGTTACTGTAACATAACACGCTGATCACTCAAAAATTCGATTATTGCCCTTGACCATTGATTGCCTCTGATTGGTTCCTTAGATATAGGCTATCCGCCAGGGCAGCTGATATCTTTCATATTCCACAACACTTGAAACCGAAAATAGGCTACTATCGTCTGATTACTATTATAAATGCTGATTCACAAAGAGACGACATTGGATAAGGAATATTTCAACAACCGACTGAAAATAGGAAGAGCACAGAGATGTATAGCGGCGGCGAATTAATGTACTCATTTATGTATAAAAATTGCAACCGTTCATATATTTTGGCAAAAATTCTATGCTGCAGAAATTAAAGATCTTTTATTAGCGAGGTCAAAATGTGACACCTCTAGAACCCTTTGATGAAATCTGGTGCTTTAATTTGTACCGCCTGCATAAGAGTAAAAAGAAAGAAAAAAAGTTTCGGAGGCAACAGTTAAATGGGAAATAAACATGTACACATGCACACATGTACATGTGTACTGGCGGCGGAAAAAGATTACCCATACATGTGAAAAATTTCCATTCTTGAGATTTTAGCAAAAACTCCATGCTGCAGAAATAAAAGATCCTCTTTCATCACTAATGTCAAAATCTGACACCTCTAGAAAGCTCCGTTGCAATTTGGCACTTTAATTTCTACCAAATGCATAAGAGTAAAAAGAAAGAAAAAAAAAGTTTCGGAGGCAACGCAGTTAAATGGGAGAAACACATGTGTGAGTAATCTATTTCCGCCGTCTCTATACATACATACAAATAGTGGCGGGTAGCCGCCAATATACTATTTCGAATAACTCTGGGTTGCACGAAAGTTTCTTTGTCTATTTATCCATTGCGGACAGGCTCTCAATAATCAGCCATATTCGTATTCAAATATCATACCGCAAATGGGAATGCCGCAGCAACGACGTCCAATGACATTTGTCAAGCCGCATAGAGTAAGTTTTAAAATAATGTAATTCTTCACATTCGAATACGGAAGGCTTATATATTTTCGAAACCTACCGAAATCGCAGGTTGCACCAGCGTGATTTTTTCGAACGATGCTCTCAAAGCACATTTTTGATCGATGACAAACTCGAAAGCAAATTTCGGCATCTGCATCGGTGGTCTAGTGGTCAAGGCACTGGACTACTAATCCGACGCATGGGGATCGATTCCAGCAGGTGACCTATTTTTTCAATTCTTGTAGATTTAGAACTTTTTACACTTTTAGGGTAGTGGATACCAGGCGGTTGGCGGAAACTAAGAGCAGGTTAAGGTAGGGCATGGAAAAGGTCAGGTCAGGTTGAAATAGCTTTAAAATTTTTCGTTAATAGTGAATAAAATAAGGTTTTTGTTGCTGTGACGTCAGTGCAACCTGTAATTTTCGTAGGGTTCGAAAATACTCGCACGCTTACGGGAGCGTAATTAAAACATAATTTCGCATTTGGACGGTGTTTAACTCATAAGTAAGAATTAATTTTGATTTCGCTGCGTTTACATAAACGCTGCGAAAACCATCGATCCACCGCAAAATACAGCTGGAACATTTTGATACGAATTCACAATCGCCGATTAATAGCGGAAAATGGGAGAAAAGATTGAGAAAGCAGGAAAAAATGAAAATAGCACCGTTGGACATCTATGCTGATGATTGATTCGGTTGCAGATGCAAGTTGCCGCCCTCGCCAGCCTTGGCATTGGCTAGCATCAGAACAAAGCGCTGAGACAATAATTGACGCGCAGGGCGCGAAGTGGAGGTCCGCACGTAATGTGCAGTGCAGTGTGGGTTGGCATACTATCTGTGCCCATCTCCTGCGGTCATGTCACCACAAGAATAGCATCCTGCGTGAGGCATTCAGTCCTTAGCCATCCTGCGACCAGGCTGATGAAATATTATTGCACTCGGTCATGCATCTCATTTGGGTGTCATGGCTCAGTCAATCTTACAGCGGTACTGCCATTCTATGGATGATAACAACTCTCTGCCCATTGACCAGCTTACTGCCAGCTGCGGCCACCAGAGTTTGAGTTTACGTAAATATTGCTAAATTGTCTAGCACCAATATGTCGTTTGCGGTATGTCTGTGGAATAAGAGCAATTCCGGATTTTTCCAAACGTACCTCGTGTATCCAAATTGGGTAATTATGCTTTTACTGTAATTCGGAATGTGATGCCCTTCGGAATCGATCAATCCGAAAATTGCACCTGAGAGTTAGCCTTGCCTTTACGTGTACCTGTTATCAGTTCCTTGTGAAAAGGTTCTTCACAAGGGAATCCGATTTATCCTTCACAATCCACAGCACTTGAAAAAGGGAAATATTCCGATTTTCATCTGATTGCTCTTCATAAAATATAACACCGATAAACATAACTGGCTGATTCTCAAAGAGACGTCACTGGCAAAGGAATATTTCTACAGACGACTGAAAATAGGAATAGCACAGAGATGTATACTATTTCGAATAACCCTGGATTGCAGGAACGTTTCTTTGTCTATTTATCAATTGTCGGCAGGTTCTCAATAATCAGCCATATTTGTATCAAAATATCATACCGCAAATGGTAATGCTGCAGCAACGACCTCAAATGCAATTTCTCCAGACGAATAGAGTAAGTTTTAAAATAAGCTAAAACTTTCTTTTGGATTATATAATGCGTAGCGCAAGTCTCCATCTTGTTGGCTGATCACTGAATGTGGTCACTGGCTTGCGCGTTTTACTGCGGGAATATGTACTGGGTGTTTGAACATTTAATCTTTGTCGTTTTTTCTGAGCATACAAATTGTTCGCCATCACTCACCACGCAGTGATGCAGACGCCTGTGCTAGCAGTGTTCGTGGTCTCGCATTGTAAACGTTCGTCTTCACATGGGGCCGTAGAAAAAAGACCAGTGTTGTGGGGTCAAGTGAGCGAATGGACCTAAGATGTAGGCTTCCACGTCACATTCATGTTCCAAGTTTGCTGGTGTTCAGAAAATTGTGCACTGCCAGGTTAAATGGGGGGCGCTGCGAATGGTAGGAAGTGGGCATTTTGAGGATAATTTATCTGTTCGAGATGAGGCAAAAGTGTGCTCCGCAACATTCCAGATCATTATTATTTTTAAAGACAAATACTGCCGCAAATGAAATGGCGACAGGAAGGACAAACACATGTTCAATGCAGGGAAAGGAAAACTTATCTACGAGTACACAAACGTCAATTGCGTGAGAAAAATTCAGAAAGAAAAAACCATCATCAAATGCAACAAACTGATCAATTATGCGAAACGAAAAGTGATGGATGGGTTGTGACGCCGAGGGACTTGCGTGCGCGGTAAATGTACGATGAACTGGAAGGAAGACCATTCCATTCTCTGATAGTTTTCGGAAAATAGGAATTGAAAGCTACATTAGTTTTAGAAAGTGGAGCAGAAATACCATAGCCATTATCTGATCATGATCTGCGTTTAGTGTCTGGCGCCAAAAAAGGACCAATGACTGTTTGATTCCAAATTCCTGCCCAGAAACATAAAACTTCTGGAAGAGAAGAAGAACTGCTGACGAAACGTCAGAAAAGCTCGCATTGTTGGGAATGCAAAATTCGAATCGTCTCTCACCGCTCCGCACCGTTTCCAATGTGATTTGAATCGAAAGCTCACATCAGAAACTTCCCACAGATACTTTGCGTCACTTTGTATAGTATAGTAAGAACGAATGGACGATGCGATAACAGCGTTTACGTGCAGCGAATGAGCTTCGCCATTTGTAGTGGCAAAATTTGGAAGACCGTATGCACATTTTTTTCCCCAATCCACTTCCGCATGCGCGTCTCTGATTGGTTGTTGGGATTTCCAGCCTATTTCAACATCCAATTTTCAAAACCTCGCTTCACCAAACCTAACCTGACCTAACCTAACCTAACCTGACCTAACCTAACCCTATTGCAACCCTAGAAAGAGTTGCGAAGCGGTGGCAAACATGCCAAATGGCAAAAAGCGGTGGCAATGCAAAAATCCCAAAATTCGTCACAATTTGAGACGACGTGATTGGCTGTTGCGAGCTCCTGGTCCGCGGAAGTGGATTGGAAAAAAAATTATGCAGACCGTATAAGGTCGTTGTTCCAGATGCTTTTTCCATCGAACATAGCAAAACCGACGACTTTTCAACTGCCAGCAAACAACGCCATGCATTGTAATTTGGCGGTAGACAGGAATTTTTTTTTTCTGGTCTGAGAAAGGCAATGCGCCTGCTTGGGAAGATTCGTGCGCCGTTATTCCCTATCTGCGCCTGCTCAGATGGGGAATAACGATTCGCACGGAGAGAGCCAAATTGAAACAAGATTAAAAGGTTCGCTTCAAGGGAAGCCATGGTTTTGTCTTTTGCAGTGTAGTAACTTTGGAAGTGATTTCCAGCACAATTGCAAAAACTGCAAAACCAGAAAGCTTGGCAAACTGATCAAATTAAAAGTGCCATGTGTGGAAGATATGATATAAGTGATGAGTAGAGTGATTCATGTCAAATTTGGTGCAATGAAAACGGTTAGCAATTTCCGATGATGACAGGGTTTCTAAGTATTAATATCTGTTGGGAGCTTTCAACCAAAAAGTATGTCATCCGAACTGCAGTTTCTGTTCTGTCTGCTCTTTGCACCCAATGTGACGGGGTTCTGAGAGAGAAGCAGTGCATGGAAATCCAAAATTCCTAGGTGATTGCTGATGCCATTGCCACAATTGGCTACTCTTTGCCACATTTTGAAGTATTACGTGATTATGAAAAGGATTTTATGACGCATGATAGGTGGCCAGGATTTAACGTGACACATGACATCGGGGGGCATTGAACAAGGAAATCAATTCTCACGACATTTGACAACTCAGTGAAATGCACTGGCAATTGAATCTGAATAAGTTGTGTGAAATGATGATCACAGGAAGAGATAAAAACGGCGCAAGTTGCATTTGTCGTCGCAAATGGCTTTCTTCCTTCAAATTAGGCAACGGGTACCTACATATTTGTTCATTAAAGCCAAGTGTGACTTTGCAAACAGGGTTTGCTTTCTTGTTATTCCGTTTGTTTTTTCCTTCATGTCATTGGATCGCAGTTATTTATTTTGTTATAGGTTAGGTAGGCAAGGTTAGGTTTGGTTTCGTTAGGTTTCTTTTTTTACCCAAATCATGTGGGGTTAGGTTTGGCTTTAAGTTTTCCGATGCGAAATCTTATCAATATACCCCAACCTATAACAAAATGAATAACAACAACACAAATCCTCTTTTACGCCTTGTAGGTCCTTGGAGATAAGGCTGACGTCAAAGGGGGACGCAATGGCACGGCTAAGAACAGAGTTATTTTCTGAAATTGTTTACGTGCAATTGTGCAATTTTGCCCCCCCCCGTATAAAAGAATTAAGCTAGAATGTTTACACCCTTCTGCGATTGCTTCATCAGCATTGTTTGCATTACAGTTCGGATTAGGCAGTTTTCACTGTTTGGATCGGGGTACCCTTGGAAAAAGAACAGGGTACCCTGTTGAGCATCTCTGGTTGAAGTGATAAGTGACATTCGTGAACGGCCGTATACCTACCTTATTTCCACTCACACCCATTAGCGCTTTAGCACAGCTGTCAATTTTACAGATGGGTGAACGCTTCCTGGAAATTAAAGTTTCACAACACCAATCTAGCCATCGAATTGGCTGCGAATTTTAAGCTGAGTGTGATTGCCAATGGAGAGTCTGGCTAACGGTAAAGTGAAGGTACATTCAGCGGCAGAATTTCGGAAGCTTTGATTGTTCGAAAACCCTTTTGACGTTGCCATGGAAACCGTTTTATTTGTTTTGCGACTGACGGATGTGCAATCGCATAGAATAAAATTTCAACATTTTTTCACCAATCGCAGAGAAATATTAATCAGCTCTTCGTTTCCGTAAATGATAGAAAAATTCCAAATTTGGGCTAAATTCGTTGAAAACTTTTTGAGTTATCGATTTCCATCGAAAATCGACATTTAAAACAGGGCTTGTGTTTTCAGTTTCTGGGTAAAAATAACATTTTGTCTTAGCAGACGACGCAATCGCGTCTGCAAAAGACAAAACAAAAAATAATTAGCAATTTCGCTGAAAATTCTTTGTTTGCATATGCGACAGAGTTTTAACTTAAGTGCCCTTCAGGTGATAGCATCGATGATAAATTATGAGAGCAGTTCACGTAACCCGTTCACATATCTCTCATCTCAGTGTCAATAATTTACTAATGAAACGACGATAATAATAGTAGCACAAGAAATCGGTAAATCGGTGGATTTTGTTGATTGACTGAAAAAGTTGCAACTAGCAAACACTGTGTCACATGGATTGTGATGATTGACTGAAAAAGTTGCATTCAGCAAACACTGGGTCACATTGCATAATGATGATTCACTGAAAAAGTTGCATTCAGCAAACACTGGGTCACATTGCATAATGATGATTCACTGAAAAAGTTGCATCCAGCAGACACTGTGTCACATTGTATTGTGATGATTGACTGAAAAAGTTGCAACCACACTTAGATGCTATGCAAGTTTAAAAATTTGCCCAATGCCGCAAACGTCGTACACAACCTGCCATCTACGCTCGTATTTCAAAGTCGCGCGACCTATAAACATACCTTTAGTATTGATATGATTCATATTTTTTCTCCTGATGAAGTTTTGTCAGATTCAATTGAGAAAAGTCTATATTCGTTGAAGCTCCAAAATCTGAGCGGTGAGGAGAGGGGTTTTTTCATTGTTTGCCTGTTTCGTGTAAAATTTTAAGCTCGTTACACGCAATAATTTCAACTTTCCAACAAAAGACAAACATTGCCTTCCTGGAAGGTCACCGTTTCCAACTTGTAAACATTTTGTTTTGAAACTTCCCTTGGTCACAATACAAGACCTCTGCATGATTTGTGTTTTCAAACAAAACGAAAATTTCCCGTTTGACAGAACTTAATTCTCTGCTACCTAATTTTGGTAATACCCCATGGTGGTCATTGCGATTTTATGGTACCCGGCTTAATTGGAAGGAAATAATTATTACCGATGGTGTCTGATCGTTGCTGTCCTTGCCATTATTTTATCCACTTTTAGGGAGGGTATTTCCCGAACTTACAGCCAGCGAATTGGAGTTCAACGCCAGGTACACGTTCTGGTTATGGAAGCTCCGCGCAAAACATTGCCCCAACACAAAATATCCAAGAACAAATAGCGTCCAATCCACCGAAGCCACCACCGATCAATTCAGCACCACAATCAGTGCCATATGATATCAGGAAATCAGCACCGAATGCTTATCTATCATCCTATGATGGTCGACCACTTCAAAGCCAATCAACAAAATCGATTACGATACAAGCATCACAGAGTTCATCACAGCTTCAGACTGGAATTAATTCCGATCAATATTCGCAACAAAAGTATCCGCCGACAATTTCCCAGTCAAACGTACGTTTTTCCTCGACGTATTTTGCTTGAACGGCAAGGCTTTATCCTTCCCAAGGTTCCCACTTTTAAGCTATGGTTAATGCTCTCAGATTTATAGCAGAAAAATCTAAGTGTATGGCAGTCTCCATTCATCTAAAACAAAACACGTTTTTATTTGTATTTGTAGTTTGCCGTTTAAATGCAAACATAATACATGCACCATATCAATAGTCAAAGATTACAAAAACTTGTGTACAGGAAGCGGAATGATCATTAATGACAAACAGAAAAGAAACAAAGTTTAAAAAATACCAATTAAAGTCACAATGGGGTGCGATCGAAAAAGGAGAGTTTAACTCAGGGGGGTGTCATTGCGTGACTTCCATTGATGACAAAGCTCATCGTATGCTGTTCCTCACTCGTAAAGCTTTAAGGCAAAGCTCACCCTCTAGTCAGCTGCTTATTTTTCTCTCGTCAGGCCGCTCCTTGAATTCTCATCAGCTGTTTGGGACCCATACAAGATACAAGAAGTCGAAGCAATTGAAAAGATTCAGCGGAAGACAGCGCGATTCGTTACTAACCGATTTGGAAAACTTGATAGCCCTTCTGAAATGATTAGAGGACTTGGCTGGCACTCCCTTGCAAGCAGGCGGAGGTGCTCTAGGCTTGCCCTTCTTTCTCGGATCTACTTTGGCTGCCCAGACCTCTCTGATTTGAAAGCCATTCTTCAAACTCCATCTTTTGCCTCCCGCAATGACCACAAGTTAAAGATAAGACAAATAGGCTGCCGTAAAGACATCGGCCACTTCTCCATCCTCCCAAGGAGCATCCGTGAATGGAACGCCATGCCTCTACAGGTTGCCAATGCGTTAGAACACATTGAACCTGCGAAATATAGATCCTGGTTTCTTGAAACCCTCTGCTAATTCCCTCCCCGGTAAAGCCTGATTTAATTGGATAAATATTCTCCTGTTCAGATGGTATGACTTTCGGAATATCTATTTTAACGTTTCCCTCATCTATGGCTAACATACTTATTTTCAGACCTCTCCCTTCGTCTTATGCCTCAAAACTTGTTGATATGGATCATGCAACACAACGATGTATTTATTCGTCTGGAGAAAACACTTTAAAGAAAGCAAGGAAACTGTTCCTGGTGATCCCAGACCATCATCATCCTCGATTCACATTATCAATACGCAAAAAATGAGTGCTTGGTCTGCAAGAATAGTGGTTTTATAGAGATCTCCTCAGAACATGGCGATATGAAAACACCAAGTTTGAGATATGATTTCACTCCATAGTTTGGTCTCCCAAAGTTTGACTGCCAACAACAGCAGAACAGAGATGCACTTTGTGTCCATCGACAAATCCGTTTCTCCTAGCAAGAAGACTTTCTAAATCGAGGAGTGGCATGTAACAATTGCTTTATGTACCCATTTCTACCCCGATACAAAACTGGGTATTTCCTTTGAAAATATGCAGCAGAAGCCGGTCTTGTCTTAAACAACTAGACAGGGACAAAAAGGGCCCTTTTACGAAGGCTGGTCAAGAAAGACGGACTACTTTCCTTATTCTCTGTTCTCACCTCCATCATCGGTTTAGGCATGATCATTCTCGAGGTGAATGCCTTCTTAGTTGATACACTTGTCTCACTGCCTTCACCAATATCTGAACCCAAGTTGCAGTCCATTCTCTTCAAAATCGCCTCCATAGCCTCAAACCATTCAAAATTCAGCAAACATCTCGGTCTTCTCAGCTCGTTTTTCATTGTGTGAAAGAGATAAAAGTCACATGAAGCCAGACTCAGAGTGTCGGAAGGGTGGGACAGAGATTCGATTCCCTAATCGGTCAAACCTTGTTGCAACTCATTTGCCATAATGCGTGCTGGCATTGTCATGATAAAGAACCCAATGATTTGGGTGATGCTGGGGCAGCTTTTATCATGAGTGATCACTCCAGTGTTCTCCTCAAAAGTTCAGGGGTACACTCAAAATGACCATATTTAAATGTTGAAACAGATGTCACTCCTGGATCCTCGCGCACAATGACTGCAGCAGCGTTAATGTTGACTTCAGCGATCAATGTTTTGGCATACCTGTATCACCCTGTTTCAAAAAAAGATTTCCTGCCTTCCTTAAAATCTTTAATCCAGCAAATCAAGTCGATCGAGGAAGGACTTCATCCCCGAGTGGTTGTAAGAGTGGATGCAAAACTTATTCCGCTGCTGTTTAGCTCAAACGGCATAACAATGTCAAAGCTGCACATTGTTCGTCCTGCCAACTTCCATCTGAAGCTGGAGGCGAAAACATAACGCATAAAATTGACTGGCCTAAAAATGGGGAATAATGACGTATCTTAACAAAATTTTTTGCAAAAAATGTAACAGATGGGTAGATACTTCAGACTACCAAATGGGACAGCTCGGAAGATTGTGGGAGCTCAGCAATAAAACAAGTCCCAGTCTTTCTTGATCAGCTCTAGTATGAAAGACAACACAGGATAGAATCATGCAACAACATGCAACATGGATCAGGAGGTAGCCAAAGAGTCATGAAAGGTTCACTTCATTCACTCATGACAGTGGAGTGAGGAAGGCCAAGCCCTTCTGGAACTTCCACACCCCAGCACTCCAGGAACTTCATTAACAACCTTCGTATATGAATTCATTTGGTGGCTCTGTGCACTCCGACCCCCAGGAATCAAGCAGCGATCTAACAATCCATAATTGTTTTATGCCCTAAATAACTTTGAATTTCTAAGTGCGATTGCAAACAGAATTCTTTTTGCACTTGTAACATCTGCACCCAAGCATTTACCCTTTTCCATCCTTCGCCGTATCTCACTCCAAACCACATCAAAATCTTCAAATCGTATAAGGCCAACTGCCCTTTGGTGATCTAAACGCTTTTCAACTTCTTCATTGCAAAAATCATTTGAAAATGGTATTTTTATTTGAAAAAACTTTTTTAAATGATTTTTCCTTCGACTGAGCTTTCCAAAAATAAGAGAGCTTTCCCATGAATAGGGGATTTGTCTCTCAAATGAAGACTGATGCTTTATTTTGGTTTTGATCAGTAAAAATCTTCGTAAAACCAAGGTGTTTGATGAAACACACATATGAATGAACATGAAAGGAACGTATCTGTTAAGTGTATTTTGCTCTCATGGAATTTTAATCTCGAACTTTAAATCACCCTTGAATTATCTCCGATCCTATAAGACATATAAAATGTGGTTGGTTGAATGTTAGCCCCATGACTTGAGAAACAAAGAAAACAAAATTTGACCAAATTGTCATAAATACAGAGATGAATTGTAACAATCCAAGTGGAAAGTTCCAATGCAAAACATTCATGTTAGAAAATAACCACGTCTACAAATTTTCCTAATTTCTGTGGGGTTAGCGCAGCGGATGATGAAAAAAAGTCAATCGAATGATCAAATTGTGAACCCCCTCCCCCACGATTCCACTTGAAAAGTGCTTGATAACTTACTGCCCGACTTGGGTCTGCGTATTTCTCCATAATCTGTACATTGTGTAATCAAAATGGTGTTCAGCTCTGCCTTTCATATTCATAGAAATCATGTGATTCTTATAATCATGAAAACAATTAACGTGTTGGTTTTTCAGATAAGCCTTTCAGTATGAGTGTGATCAAATAAAAATGATTGAATTGTTTTGTGATGATTTTTGTGAATATTAAATGCAAAGCTGAAAATAACACATATTGGGGGAGTCTGTACACAAACGCGATTAAACATGGATGATGTTGATGGGAGTTAAAACACAGTGGCATATTCAGATCCGTACAGGATAGTTATCATTTTTCGAAAGTTTTTCGAGATTAGATTTATGATTGTCAAGAAAGAAAATCATTTGATTTTAAAATTGAACTTATGTGTCCCAAGAAAGTTTTCAAAATATAATGTTTGGAAAACATTGAAAAAATTGTTTTGTTGGCCTAACAGACCAAAGAGACAGTGATGGTTGCTTCGTCAGAATTCAAAGTTGATCTTCAGCTAAGTAAAGAAGATAAAAGCAAACCGCAAGCCATGTCACCAAATCGCATGGACAAAGTACGTTTGTTTCACTTTGTGTGCAAATCCACAAAATGACCCCAATTTTGGTAGGTTATTAACAAGGTCATGTAAGTGATTTTGGGGTTATGCTAAACGATCAGTTCCTCAGGCATCATTGTTGTTCAGCAATGTTACTATGCAGCAGGCTTGATGAGCTTTGAAGAGAAATGCCAGGCTCCTGGCAATGGTTCTGGGTTTAAGCCCATGCTGAAGAAAATTTGAATCTCACGGACGTGTTCCCAAAAGCCACTAACATGTCTAACACGCTTAAGCTTGAAAAAGTGACAATTCCACGTTCAGATGCTCTCACTCGACGATGGAAAAGAAATTGTATTCTGCATAGAAATGAAATTTTCCTACTAAAATCCTTGCATTAAATTGGCTATCTTTCAAGCTTAGCGTTAGTTGCTCTGTGGCTGTTTGCTTTCACTTTTGCCCAAATGCGAGATTCGTGATCCAAATTTTGGCTGTGACTTGCGTGAACACTTTTATTTTTTTTATCTGTGCTAAAGGGGGGGAGGTTTGTGATAAGGTTCTCTTGAACCATTCACCAATAAATATTCGATCTTGCACTGCCTTCATGTCAAGTTCCCGAGGCCGATATTTCCAATCAATGAGGGAAATAATATGGAATTTTGGGACATACGAATAAACCCAAGTAGCATTACTGGTGCATTCATTCATTTGCAATTCGCTTCATTCGAATCTTTTTGATATGATAGAGCCTTCTAATAGAAAAATAATCAAAGATACTCTGATATGTCTGTGACAAAATGACAGATTAATACAATGACATAAGTGCAGAAAATAAAGTGTTCCTTGTGTTTGACACAGGGCTGATTGACATGTAGATGGAGAGAGAGAGCACATGTGATTCCCTATCCTCTGTCCATTGGAGTGCCACATCTCTATCCAATGTTCCCGGATGATTTAATTCATTCCATTTATAACTGATGTTCCGTTTCCTTAGAAAGTAAGGTTTTGCAATAAATGTCTGGAAAGGGAAAGCACAAGGATAAAAGAAAACAAAATTCTCGGTGGTGTGGCCATTTTTGTCATAAAAATGCTTTGTTGACATCCTGTGACACTTTGTTCACCTTAACAGTCAGGGTGCGACCCGGTGACTCAGACCTTTTTCAGCAGGAATTTCAATTAAAAAAAATAAAACAATTTTTTAACACACGTTGAAAAATTGGTGTGCACATGCAAAAGGCAAAACCTAACTTTCCATGGAAAGTACCCTTTTAATCCTTGTTTTTGCCTAATATCAAGTTATTTTTCAGATTAATGCCTATTTTTGCCCTCACGTTCCAGGTTGACTTTCGCTTTAAACATTTTTCAGGACAAAACTATTTCCTTTTTCAGTTCGATACGTTTCGTTTGTTATTGCATGCTTTAAAAAACATAGTTAGTCTTATTAATAGGAGTAAGTAGCTGTTAAAGAGAACTTATCGTAGAGCAGCAATCGTGCTCTGTCGGTTGAAAATCGTGTGTTCGTTTGAGCTGAGCTAGTTAGTGCTGTTTAAAAGCTATTAATGAAAAGTGGAGTTATGTGACTTGTTGCGAAGCCAATAAATTGGTTTATTTTGTCACACGATTACTGGTTTTTGGGTTTATGCAAGGGCAACGTGGCCCTCTTTGCCGAGTCACCGGCCGCATGGCTGTCAACTCAGGATGGCAATGATTATGATGATGATGATGATTGCATAATTCCGAAAATTCCGATAGAACGCCTCCGTTTTGTGACATCAGCACCAGAGAACATAGAACGCTCGCAGAAAAGGTCACGGAGAAGATACGAGGCACCTTGCAGTGAAGACAGCTCGCATTCAGAATGACA
Source organism: Sinentomon sp. SZTP_YWyxl (assembly GCA_030068105.1). Classification (NCBI taxonomy): domain Eukaryota; kingdom Metazoa; phylum Arthropoda; class Protura; order Sinentomata; family Sinentomidae; genus Sinentomon; species Sinentomon sp. SZTP_YWyxl. The sequence goes on along the minus strand of JASGXE010005802.1, from coordinate 592 downwards.
TGATGTTTGGCGACACCGCGTGAAGATTTTTGTTTTTTTGTCGGCCAGTTGTTTGATTCTCTTTTGATGAACGAGCCATCAAACAATTCCTTTTCCTGTTCTCTCTCATGTGTTGGCATTTTCTTCCCTGAACCGCAATTCGATAACTCACTGGGATGCGCAACGAGTGGAAGTTGAGCTAGATTTTCTCGCTCGTTGAAGTTACATTTTCAGAAATTTTTGCGTGTTATGGCTCCGTTTGTGCAGTGTGTTCTGTCTGGGGCCGTCTGTTTTGATTTCCATCAGTGACGTGCAAGTTACGTGAGGTTGAAATAATTCTTTCACGTTTCTCACAAGGAGGAAAGATTGTTTTCTCTATATGGTGTCACCGACTTTTCAGCAGTTCCATATTTGGTTGTACGTGCAAAAAGCCCTGTTGCATGCAGTGCACATCAAAAATATTGTTTCCTAAGCCTTGTGCATCCACACGTGACAAGCACGAAACAAAACATTTTTAGCCAGACAGGAATTTCGGGCCTGACTAAAACGCTGACCGTTCTTGTCATGGTTATTTCTACTCGAATATAGGTCCTGCTTATCCTGCTGATATTGG
>JASGXE010005801.1:0-21475 GCA_030068105.1 Sinentomon sp. SZTP_YWyxl | reverse complement strand
GCTTTGATTTTGATCCACTTCCACAACAATTGACTTTCAAAAGGAATTAAGTCCAAGCCCTTCTCTAAGCAATATTTCCGCAATGTGGGGACCCAGTGTTTGCCGATCAGGCGTGCAGACCCATTATAACAACCCCATTGGGCATAGCAAACATCCAGAAACTCGCGCCGAAAAAACCGGTCCAGACAGTTTTTTGTGTTTTTCTCAGAACTATGTTGTGTGGACTTAATTCCTTTTGATTCTCACGCATTCAATTATTATACCAACCACTCTCACAAAAACATGGCAGATCGTCAATCACAACGCTTGCCCAAAACTTTTGCTGCTGACGTGAAGAAAAGATCGCATGTCGCAGGTGAAAGACCACATTGTTGCAGGACACTGCCAAATTCTTGAGCTAAAAGCCACACAGATACCTCGCTCATAATTATCAGACCCTGTTTTCATCAAAAGTTTGAGCATCCTGATCAAGAGTGAGATAGAGTGTATAGCAGTGTGTGTAAGGTAGTGTATGGTTTGTTTGGGACCATTGTGGTGTGTGAGTGCACAGTTCTGCACAACTGTGCTGCACAGTTGTGTAGTTCGTGTGGGTAAATCATGAGTAAGGTAGTGTGCTCCAACTGCAAGAAAGATCCGATATTTTTCCCGTATACCTGGACTAATTCAAAGTTGACCTGCTTTTTAATGTTGTAGAGCCCCTGTGTTTGTTTCAATTGAGTCTTAAGGAATGCGGATAGAAACGGATACCGAACCAGAAAATAAAACCTACCTATTTGGCATGGTATTAGAACCTATCATGTCATTATCTGGCAGCAGGATGGATGACGAAAAAAGAAAAAGGACAGAAAACAAGAAGATCACCAAAAGAAGAAAAGGACTGCAGAAACGATATACGAAGGGGGTCAAAAAGTTCCCAACATTGCCCTCTTCTTTTTGTTCAAAGCCTTTGATACGTAGGCCACTCCAGCTTTCGTGCTAACACCGTTTTTGTTGTGCAGCTTTTGTAAATTTGCAGTCGAAATCAGGTATCACTTTAAAGCTTGGGATGTCAGCATTCTAGCTGTGACATTTTTTTCCGATTCCCTTTACTCGGTATGCCCTCTTGCTCCGTTTAATGACTCCTAAATTGGCTTGTGCTTAAAAACCATGAACTTTACTTATGAACATGTTCGTTTAAACGACTTTAAACGTTTCAAACTTGAAGAGGATGCAAGGAAGATCCACAGCGATTTGATAAAAGTTAATGGTGATCGTTGTTATTCATAATGGCAGTATTGCCAGATGTATCCGCCAATTCAAGGATGGTTGCTGTAACCTGAAAGATGACCCTTGTCTAGGGCCCAGTAAAGAGATCGTAAACTAACAAACAATTGCTGTTGTGGGACTTCTGATTGCTGGTGATCCACATGTTACCATCTAGAACATCATCTCGGAAACTGATCTCAATAATGGGACAGTTTGAAGGACAATCCATGATCATATTATCCTAAAAAATATCTGTGTCCAATGAATTCCCGCAAGTCCACAAGAATGGATTTGGCACCAGAGGCACATTTTCCAGCATGACAAATGTCGCCCCTCACAAAACCGCTGAAGTTAGAGAATTCCTGGGGCCGAACAAAATCACTGACATGGGCAATCTGCCACACAGTAGACTAGCCTCCATGCAACGTCTGGGTATTTCAAAAATTTAGATGTGCAATTACTGGGTAGCCATTTAGATGCATTCAAGCCCTGGCAAAAGCCGTTAATTCAGAGCTGAAAAGGATACCCCATGTTGAGTACCGCCAGTCATTCTAAAATTGGATTTTTTGGTTGCAATGGTGCGTCGAGGTTGAAGAAGAGTGGTTTGAAGGAATAAGATCATAAAAGGTATGAACCACCCATATTTCTCTCATTCCTGGACCTGTTTGCACGAAAGCTGGAGTGACCTACGTATTTCACAAATTGTATTCCTCATTTATTCCTCATTATTTGGGCATAAATCTGTTCCTTTAGGTTGGGTAATTCTGATTTTATGCGCTTATGAATGGTTGGTGGTCGTGCCGTCGTTCCTTGTTATACGATAGAAGAAAATCGAACACCACGATGTCACCAAGTTTTTCCCCTTTGATTGAAAAGCAAAAAAGCGAAGATCTTCAACGACTTGGGAGTAGTTTTGGGTCATAAGCAGATCATTCATTTACCACTGTCAAAAATGTGCCACCCGCTCTTCAAGTGCTCCAAGCCACTGGAAATGTTTTCGGAAAATCTTGCTTTTTTGTTTTTTATTTCTATTTTTGGGAATCCGATGGGTTTTTCCTAACCGACCACCTTGAAAACAGCCAAATGCTTTCATCGCAGATATCCTCTCATGAATTTAAGAAAGAACCCTATGAAAAAGAGGATAAAATTAAAGAAAAAAGTTATTTTCATGCATCATCGCAATTCACCAGCACCGTTCCACAGAAGATTTCGAACGATAATTGCAGGCAGCACAGGCTTCGATTTCTCCAGTTGACCTCAATTTTTCACAATTATTTCTCATCTTACCGTTGCTTGTTCGTTCGAATTGGAAACATTTCTGAATAGAAATCGGTTTTCCAAAAGGAAACAGTGAAAAGCACAGCGTCAATATGGGTTTTTGGACCACCCTGAGAGCTTCTGCCATTGAAGCCTGAAGAAGTTGGCACACACATGAAAGAAGTGCATCACTCCGTGAGGGGGCTACAGAGAGAATACCTTGAGGTAAGGAAAAAATAGTTGCTTTCAGTAAAATAGAACAGAAAAAAGCAGGAAGTTTTGACCCCCACGCATGAAGGGAGGAAGAATGGTTTTCAATATTTTTTCAAACGTTTTTTCAGGACGGATACACACATTTTGTGGGGTCTGACATGGCTTTTTTGAGAGATTTTGGAAGAAAGAAAGGGCCAGCCAAATGAGCAAGGAAGAATGAAAAAAAAAACAAACAAAAAGTAAAAAACAAAAGTCTCCACCTGGAAATGCTCTATCTTTGGAAATGCATGATCAGAAAACACATTGGGTACCTGCAGTTGACAATTTTTCAGAACATTTTCTAAAATTTCCCGCGGGCATTTCTGGAAAATGTCAAAATTCCAGGACATTTCCAGTACTGGCATTTTTTTTCTTCAAAATTCCAGGCTTTCCAGGATGGGGAATCCTGTGCTGTACCCAGCAAGGAATGCGAACAATTTAGAAGGCATGAAATAACAGAACCAATCTAAATTGCAGCGCAAAATCAAATTTGGATGGGCATTTAAAAGTGAAGCCAAATGAAATGAAAATCTTCAGGCTTCAGCAGGCAATTAGCACAAAGTTAGAAGATTTGAGATTAGTTTTCTGAAAGAGTTTCCAAAGTCAGGCTTCATACTTGAAGCCTGACAATCCATTCGGATTTTGGCGCCTTCCTATCAAACTGCGGGTAAAAGTCCCGACCGTCAGTAGACAGGAAAACGTTCTGCGAACAAGGAAGGTTGGGCTGGGTTTGCGGGCTCGGTTCGACATGTCAGCTTTCATTTCTCCTTTTGTTTGAGATGAGTGTTTCATGCGTGAAATGTTCGAGGTAAGTCTGTAAAGCAGGGTATTTTGAGTTTCCCAACATTCAGCGAAGGACAGAAACGTGAAACTCGCAGGGAATCGAGTATTTCACGCGTGAAGAAATGGGATGTGACCGTCTGCATAAACGGTAAATTCGCAGGAGATGCGCGAAATATTCAGGGTATTTTTTTTTTTTTTTTTTTATTGATTTGTATATTCAGGGTAGATCTGTGTGCAGTCACAGAAACATAAAATGAGCCATAAATAGGGGGGAGGGGGAACAGACCTGGTCCTGCTGCTATTTGGTCCTACCGTAATCTTGTCGTACTTTTTCTCTGCACCTTGAAAAAATTCGATCAAAATTTCATTCAATCCAATTACAGTAGGACCAAGTTACGGATTAAAGTAGGACCAGATTACAGTAGGACCAGGTTATGGTAGGACCAGGTTACGGTAGGACCAGATTACGGCAGGTCCAGATCACGGTAGATCCAGATCACGGTAGGACCTGGTTACAATAGGAGCAGGTTACGGTAGGATCAGGTTACAGTAGGACCAGATTACGGTAGGACCAGATTACGGTAGGACCTGGTTCCGGTTGGACCAGGTTGCGGTTGAACCTGGTTGCGGTAGGACCTGGTTACGGTAGGAAGAAGTGCCAAACTCCATTTTCTCCGAATTTTTGAATGTTTGCGCTGAGGTAGTTTCCTTGTTTTTGTTCTAAACGTGATTGCCCTCCAGTTATCGAAAAAAGATACGAGACAATAAATGGACCGCTCGATGTTTTCATGACTTAGATGTGAAGCAGCTGGAGGAGGCATGCTAGGTTGGCTTAGGTTAGTTAAGGCTATGCGGTAGGACCAGTTCCTACGACCAATAAATGGCCATCGATAACGTTGGGCACATAACTGCCATAAATGGACAATGTGCTCATAAATTGACATCTGCATTGTTGGTTTTTTGGCACAGTACTTTTTATGTGACTGCATTTGACACAAGAACAACAATATACCATAAACAATATGACATCTGTCCCTGTTAATGGGTACATTACTGTTCTTGTAACCACCTATTTTATGTTAAATTTGATGGGGGTTGAGTAGTGCATGTGACAGAAAAGTCACGGACGGTTGAATATTTCATGCGAGAAATATTCAGGGTTGGACTGTGCACAAACCGTGATATTTGCATGTGAGTTGATTTGAGTATTTCATGGGAGGTGTCAGACAATTCAATGAAATGCCTGTCACCTCCATGAAAAACTCAACTCAAATTTCACGGTAAAACTTCATGAAATGATCGGGGATCGTCTTTGAAGTGAAATACTCGACCACCCCCTTACCGAGTGTTTAGCATGACCTTGATATTAAACTTAATTAACACCAGCCTCTCAGCAACTCCAGCATGGAATCCGGCAAATCTTTGTCAACCAAAGAGTTATACATAACCCACCATTCTTGCCTCGTGAATACACAGGAGGAATTTCAAAGGTCTGGTGGCTTGATGCAGTTTCTGCCTTGCACGAATGTCATAGTGTTTTGCGATGCATGTTGCCATTGATTCCAAATGGCGCCTGCGTTATTAAAGAGCTCTTATGTACATTGACAATTTGGCAGGGAGTGTATACCCGAATACACAAAATGTTAAAAAATCACAAATTGTATCGGTGCACTTGCGAATATTGTGGAAAGAAAAAAGATCACAAAATTTGTTGATCCAACAAACGATTTAAGCCGTTAACATATTAGGTCGCTTTTCTGGCCATTCCAGAGTGAAGTTCTTCGGCCAGAATCATCATAAATGATCAATCACTTCGAATTGAATTCAACAATAATTATTTGACATAGCAAGGCAAACCCACCACAATATTGATTCGATTTGGAGTGCTGAATTATGGAAACGACAGACAAGGCAAACCTTTGGTTGCTCGTAACAAAGTGTGTCATTTTTCTGAGGAAAAGTGGATGGTTTGATATGACGACTATCGCCGACAGCGCTGGCTGTAAAAGTGGGGTCTGCGGCCGCCCCAACAGAGTCCGGGGCAGAACATTGGCAGGGGTATGGGGAAGAAACACATCCATATGTGCTTATGAACACTTTTATGATCTGAACATTGCAAATTGGGCCTGTTTTTGTTACAGGGTTCGCCAAAAGTCTCACGACAACCCCTCTAAACTTTTAATTCAGGTCAGAGGCAAGCAACTGCATGACATTGCAGAGCTTAGAGATTGTGCTGTTTCCGTTTACATTGCAACAGCAAGCAAACACATTCGGACCAGTCCTTATTCGAAAAGTCACATTTACATGGAGTTCTTTTTCTGCACGCTAGTACTAATCCCACAGAGATTTTCTGTTCAAGTCCATAACGGAACTGATTTTGGAATGCTGAGAATAACAATCGGCCTGCGCGTAAATTGAATCCACTTCTACCAAGGCCACTGAATAATTTTACAGGGTGTCCCAAAAAAAAAAGAGAACTAAAATTTCTGACTTCCAAAAAAGACGAGTCTGTCTTGCAACCGGCATCCGACGCTGCTCACACGAGCTCCTCTCAGTCACCTTTGCTGCTCACGAGGTCGGGGCCTTCGCATACCGCACTTGCTGCAGTCATTGTCTCCAAAAGCCCACGGACCCTGAAAGCGTTGGCTTTTGCAGGCGTCGTCTTGATCTCACAAATGGGAACCAGGAGTTTCATTTCATGCAGGTTCAGCACCGAGTTTCACGTGCATTCGTTCGGACAATGATTGAACGGGAAGAATATGCGCTTCTGGGGATGCGACCGACCGGATGAGTTCCTGCAACGGCCCTGCATCCGGACAAGATGACGTGTGCCATTTCGGACCAAGTATCATCGGCCCTCATTTTGCAGAAGTTGACAGCAGGAGGCCTGTTACTGTCATTGGAGGTTTCTTGCGATCACATTTTAGAGCCATTCGTCGAAGAGCCATTCATTGGTGTGCCTGGAGAAAGGCCTCGACCCGAACTCCCATCAGTGCAGGGCCGTAGCCAGCCGGGGGCCCAGGGGGCCGTGGCCCCCCCCCCGAAATGTCTTGGCTTGTACTAGATACAATCGTGTTGGAGTCAAGAAAGAAACCCTAATGTAACTCTATCATTTCCTTCGATGTGTAGTTTTATGTGTTTTTGTCTTTATTTGCCCCGACAAAACACTTCTTCGTTTTCTGTTTCTTTGAAAATTTTACATCACCAAAGTTTCTAGCTTTCGAAACATCCATGAATATGAAGAGTTGTAGTACACCTGCGGGTTGTGCAAGCGCACTGGCTGCTGGCGGAATGCAACAGTCCAAAGACAATTGCTGCTTTTGCAATTATTTAAATGGTTTAAAAACACGAGGATTTATATTGAAATGTTTAAGAAGGGAAAAATTTGAATATTTAAAACAACAATTAATTAACAACGCACATGCCACCTTGCTTGTGGGGCTGTTATGTGGCAAGCAAGGTGGCATGTGGTTGTTGATTAATAATTGTTATTTTAAACATCACAGTTGAATGGGATGTGATGTCGGCGTAAGTTCACGAAAATCACAAGAGATAGCCTAGTGGAAATTGGGCCATGGTTGATGAAGGAATCTGGATTGAAACCTGAAAATGGTTTGATGAAGTGAGTGTTGTAGAGTCCAGCTTTTGATGCGATAGCACTTGTGTGGTTGTTACTTGTTTGGACGTGTCGTGTTTAAAAAAAGAATTAAATTTCACAAAAAGACAACATTCAAAGACTAGTTTGATGTTGGCAATTTGTTCTGTGCAAGCGGGGATTCTGGGGAAAATGCTCAGTTTTTAAAAAATTGAGCAATCTGAGCACCATTTTGAGTTCCATTTTTTCAAAATTTCTTCCCCTTCGGGGAGGGGGACACCCCCTCCCCGAACCCCTCCCCCGGCGTTGCGCTTCGCGCAACGCTTCGTCCAACGCGAGTAATTTTTTGGCCCTCCCCGAAATAAATTCCTGGCTACGGCCCTGCATCAGTGGTTCCAGCAAGATGGTGCACCATCCCATGAAACTCGCGATAAGGCAAACCTTTTTGACGCATCATTTCCCTGCTCACCATTTCTCGGTAAACCGCATTTCTCGGGGAATTACCCGAGAATCCCCTATCCTCAACATAGCCCAGACATAACTCCCCCGGACTTTTATTTGCGGGCAACCAAAAACAAGGAACAAATTTTCTGCCCAATAAATTGCTCAAACGTCACAGCTCTGTGACAAAAATCAGAAGAAGACGAAACACTCCAAACAGTAACCGACAATATGTTCGCAGATGACCGGAGAAGAGTCTTGAGGCAAGGTCATCATTTCGAACGGCCTATGGAATGACATGGAGCAATATATCTACATCACCATGCTCCATAATGGGTCTGCTAGCTAAAAATTCACCATAAACTCCTAGAGGTCCGAGTATAATTTCAGTTCTCTTTTTTTGGGACACCCTGTACATGCTGAAATCAAATTTCCCATTTCAATTCATCTCATACGTAAAAATTGGCAAGAACGGCAGCAACGATCTCACCGAAAGACGTTGTCCTCGTAGACAAAGTTAAAAAAATGGACCCCACTATTGCATCTTGGTTGTCTCGGACAGAAAAATCTCCATAAACTACGCATTTCCAAAAATCCCAAAAAATATCTGTATTCTCTTCTTTTATCTGTAGTCAGAAACCAAAGTCACAAGCACGAATCCCAAAAATTGCAGGATATTTTGGTGTTCCACCAAACAAACTGTTAATGTCAGAGCAGCTGTAACCATTCATCGGTGACAACTCATGAACAGCACAGTTGGAAACATCTTTATTGTTCCCAAAATTTGGTTTACGAGAATGATCGAAAATGCTCCGATGTGAATTCCGGACTAGGACGATGAAAATAACATTCATAGTGTAAAATCATTTACACCGCACTTTTCATGACAGACACCGCGCTTTTCAGTGCGGTGTCTGTCATTTCTCCCTTAGCACAGTTTTCATTCGCAATTTTGAAGCTGCCAAGAATGAATCTTATCTGATCGAAAGCAAAACGTTCGTAGAGAGCGAGAAGTTAATTTGACATTGCTTTTCTAACTTCAAAACAGGCTTTTTCTGGTGGACGGAAAATGGATGATAAGAGGGTCTACTATAGGTTTCTCAGGCATTGGTCACCATTTAGGGGTTGTCCCGTGGGTATTTTGGCGGATGCTGTATATGACATTGCCTTGCAAACACGTTCAGAACTTTGTTCTTCGACAGAATCAGAATTATGGGTTTTATTTATTAATTTTATTTAAATAATGGGAACAAACGAACAGCAAGAGTTTCATTTTAATCGATTAATTTCCAGAAAATCAATTATCTCAGATCCCTGACAAAGTTGAAATGTGTTGTCCCTGGCTTTGAAGGAGGGGGATTTATTTATTATCTTTGGTACGATGAAGGACCTAAAAAATCCCAGGATCAAGTCCCAGGAAGGGAGTACTGGTGGCTGGTACTGTACAAAAATTCTGATTTTTGGCATATGTCTTCATCGTGTTCTGTACATCATATTGCATGGGCATGCGTCATGTTATCCATGAACATTAAAATAAAACTTCGTTCTTAAATTTAAAAAAATGAGATTTCTTTTCATTGATTTTCACAATTATTGCAATTTACAAAATTATCAAATGCGTACACCAGAACCATAACGAAAAGAAGAAAACCACACCTTTTTAACAGGGTTTCCACTGTTTTCTGGAGAAAAAAATTGTCAGACTTTTCCAGAAAAGTTTCAAAAATTCCTTGGCCCACAAATTGATTGCCAATAGGCCTTGCCTTTTTTAGGTGGTTCTTTAAGAACATGAACTTCATGGCAATTAGACTAGGAAACATGAGACGCAGGCTTCCTGTTGTTGACGAGCGATCAGCTTTTTTCTTTCGTGACCCAGTCGCTCGTGTCCCGGTCGCCTTTGCTCCTGCACAAGCGGTCTGTGGGCATGTTTGTTGGCAATTGTTGAGCTGAGTTTGGTGCCTGTAAGTCCTAGAGACAGCGCCTCCCTAGAAATCCTGGGGAGGCGCTTCGTTTTCCCCACTCAAAAACAAAACAATATGCTGCCATGTAATGGTATCGCTGGTTATAAAATTGTTGAGTGGTGTTCAAATTCAATGATTTTGGGATTCTTGGCAGGGACCCGGAATTTTATAACTCCGAAACTGGTTGCTTGCTTGGCTAAAAAATAATGCAACCTTTTGTCCTGTTCCTTCCGTGCCCCTTTTCTTGGCCTTCTATTGTGAACTTTGTGGCGAAAATTGTGCATGGGGTGCAGGTGGAGGAGTTCGGTGTCTTCGCGGGATGCAGGCCTCGTTTTCGCACCATCCTGTCCTTCCCAAACCAAAATTTATCTATTCTGACCTGTCACGTGCCAATTCAATATCAAGCATCGGCTGCTTAAAAGTGGTGTCAAAATGCGACACGACGCACAAGAATATTGAACGAAAGCGAAAGCCAAAAAAACAGAAAAAATGTCCGAAACAAAAATCCCCATGTTTCGCATTTCTGCAAAATCCATTTGCGCTGTTGTTGGTGGTCAAAAATCGAAATTTCTCCAAATTTCAGCAAACTATCAATTTCGCCAGACCTTCCCCAAAAAGTGTAAAATTTCCACAAAAAGGAAAATTTTTCCCCATTCGGCCACACTGCACAGCATCCACACGCGACAGCAGGCACCTGCATGCACACATTGCTGGTTTCAATTGACGTCACTGAATCTGCTCCTGGATGAACAACAGACAACGCAAAAACACGTCAAGCCGCAACAAAAAGGCGGTGTTCCTGTTGGAGGTTGGAAATTCCCATTGGTTACCCCAAAAAATCCCTAAATAAATTCCCACGGACTGGGAAATACTTGGGGACAAAACGTGCCGCAGGCGCAGCTGCGGCTGAGAAGCAGCCGAGGGGGGGGGTTTGTAGGGGGTCTTCCCCTCCCCGAAGGAGGAAATTTTTTTTTTTTTTTTATAAAAAATGGACCCCAAAATGTCACTCAGATCGCTCTCAATTTCACAAATGTCAAACATACCTTTTGCCAACCCACAACAGAAATCAAACATAAATCAACACAAATCCTCATCTCATGTGGGCTCTCAGAAGTCAGTAAAATAGCAGTACACTCGTGTTCGCCCCACACCACATCGCACGCGAGCCAAAACAACTGACTCCAGTTCCCTCTCTGCAGATGCAGAGAGGGAGATGAGAAACAAGAGAGGTGACAGAGGCAGAAACAAAAAACACAACTCAAACGGGTAAGTAAGAAAGATCCCTTTTTTCCCACAAAAAAAAAAGATTCCCTTTTTTCTCAACAGGCACCCAAAATTCCCTCAAACATGGAAAAATTCGACGCAGGAACAACACTGGCAGCACGAGATGTGCCAGCTTCTTTCTTTTGCGTGGTGTTGTTGACTGATGAATCATTGATTCCTGCATTCATTGATGGAAACAAAATGCAACCTGTTGTCCGGTTTGTTTCTTCTCAGTTTGGCTTCTCTGCTCTGTTGCCGTCCTGTGCTGGCCTCTTGGCCTTGTCTCCTTCATTGTCTGCCTTGGGATGCAAATTGTGCAGAGCTGGCTTGGGGGCACGGTGAGTGAGGTTCAGAGTTTTTGCGGCCTGCAGTGTCTGTTCGTTGTTGCACTGCACTCCTTGCAGGTTTTGTTGAGGTGGGGTAGGGCAGAGCATTTTTTGTTTTTGTTGTGCCATTTTGGCATTTTTTCCCCGATTTTGACTAAAAATCATACAGCAACGCACCACATTGACATCTTCGCCTCCACAAAAATTGGACACGATTGGTTGTCAATTTTTTGAGTTATCATTGCACACAAATTACGGTTTGCTGTCCGTTGTAGACTCGTTTCGCTCGTCAACAAGCCTTTTATCATAAACCAAAGAAAGCCTGGGGGAACTGCCAGGGAAGCCTGGGGGAACTCCAAAGTATCTCTCAGTTTGAACACTTCATTTTCATCTTTTTCGTCACTATTCTCAATGGAAATTCACAGGCGAATCAGAAATAGGTTGAAAAAATCCATTTTTCTTTCTTGGGGTTCATGAGACGTAGCCCCAGTGGAATTAAACGGGGTGGGATATGGAGAAGGGGTCATGGGGCTGAGTCATCCAGTAGCTGAAATTTGTTTGAGAAACAGGCTGATCCTTTTGTTGATATCGTGGACAACAAAGGAAGCCAGAAGCTCCATTGGTAAGCGACCAAAATCATGCGGTGTGTGTGGGGCATTGCCTGCCTCTCTTGATAATAACCATGTAAAAACTTGGAAAAATAGCCCGTGAATATCCTATGAAGGCATGACCACTTGTACAACAGCCTGGTCCTTTTACACAATGGAAATAGAGGAAGCAACAGAACATGGGGATTCTGGGGGAAGCTGAAAAACGATGGTATCTTTCTGTTCACATTGGGCAAGAAAGAGATGCAGAAATGATTCCAAAAATTTTGAGACTTTCATTTCCCTTCAAATTCAATTACTTCTTTTCCCAATTTTTTGGAATTTCCCAGACTTTTCCGGAGTAAGAAAATTCCCCCGAATTTTCCAGACAGTGGACACCCCTGTTCAGGTTTCGTCACTACTAGTTCTAGCAAATCGGTACCATTTATTTTCTAGATACTCCAATGTCTAGTGTAAGAGCAGTGCTTAGACTGCAGAAGTCACAGCAAATCTTGAAAAAAATGTAAAGCGAAAAATGCATTTTTCATTTTTTATACTGCGAAACAAAAACACGAATTCATTTTTACAACTCAGTAAGGCAGACGAAATGTCAATCCAAGGAAATCATACAATCTTTGCATCATTCGTGCTAGGCCACTAGATTTCAGAAAGCCAGCTGTCTCATTTAAAGTGCTCAATAAGACTAGATAATTGAAATGTAGGCCTACAGAATCGAACAGCGATCGAAAGCGCACACAAATTGCATTGGCCCTTACAATGGACAAGGATTCATCACACTGTGGAGCGTAACAGAAAAACTCAACACTGTTTGAAGTAAAATCCACGAAATAGAAAATCTCAAAAAGCATATTTCATTATGTTGTTTTTTGTTTTGGGTCCAGTTCAATGTGATGTTGTCAGCCCCTTTCTGTGTGTACAATTTAGATTTTGATTTAGAAATCAGTCCCCGGCAGTCCACTTCTTCTGCAAGAGCACCACTTCAAGAGAAAGACATCCAGAATAAACTTTTCACAGGAGATGTGCCTCCACAAAGCACAATGCAGCACTTGTGAAACCTCACCTACACAGCATCTTTTTAACACCTCAGGTCATTGATAAGGCTAAAGGCAGGGCGTTACAGGAGCAGAGACGGTGGCTCCATTCCAGAATAAATTCTGAAATTAGTCAACGAAGATGTGACATCTCTAACAGAGAGGTACAACTATTTGCGTGAAAAGTGATAGCTTTTTACATGATACGACGTCAGGTGGAATCTTATTTAAATTTAGAGAAAAACGAATATGTCGATCTTTCCCCACATTTTCAAAGCAGATGCTTCGTGTTTGGATGCTCTACCTTAATCGGTAATCAAGAACTTGGAAGAAAAAAAACAATCTGGACAATGAGAATCAACATACGATTGAATGCCAGTGCACTGGAAGGTACAAGATTACAGAATTTAGCCACAACCGGGAAAAAATAACAACTAGCCTAGATGCGAAAAAGGGTTTAAACCATTGAACAGGGCATGTTATACGAAACAGGCAGCATCTGGAGGCATAACAATCGGTTATTTCCTGAGAGCGTCCACAAACAATCCAGCATTCAACGTGGAACACTGAGAAGACAGGAGCAAAAACGTGACACCATGAGGCATTCCAAATTGATTTCCAACAAATGTGACAAAAAATCGACCATGTCTCGCATTTGATTTTGGCGATCACTGATCCCAACTTTCTTCCTCGCCATTGATTGGGATATTGATATGAGAATGTTTCAAGGAAAATGGGCCAAAGAAAGATCCAAATTGCTTTCACGAAAAGATATGGCCCAAATGTGAATGAATGGAAGACTGACAAAGTACGTCAAACAATAGGCAATGATGAGTGCCTGGAGCGAGCACACTACACACTAAAAGCTAAGCATTCAATTGATTTTTTATTGTTTGATACACAAAAATGCTAATATTACACAAACACCATTTCACACTGCACACAAAATCACTTCAAATAATTTAGTTTGAACAAGTTGCATCACAAGACATATTTTCTAACTATACAGGGTTTCCCAAAAGTCACTTGACAACCCCAGAAAAGTGCATTGCAGTTTTGAAGCAACTCTGGAAGCTTGGAGTGGAGTTTGTTCCAATTCGAATGGATAACATCTGCAGCAGGCAGCCTGCCCAATCTGAACGTGAAATCTCTAGAAATAGCCCCACAAGAGAAGATTGAAAACTAGCAAGTAGCTGGGGTTGTCAAGTGACATTTGGGAAACCCTGTATATGAATCAAAGGATAAAATTAGGTAAGTAAGAGGCAGTTATATTAGGCAGGTACACTGTGTAAAATGTGGAAGGCAGTATCATTAAAATAATGTGTGTGCATTTTCAATCCCACACACAGGAGATATTGGATCCATTTTCATTGCACGGCAGAATCTGGAAGCAATGCTAATGTTGTAGATGACAGATCATGCCCAATGGCCACACCGGTTACTTCGGCATCTGTCAATTGCATCACAGCCGCCTTTTCCTGCTGTTGGGGTTGATGCTGGTAGCAATTACTATAGTATGGCTGTAATGACAGATCATTGCCTAATTCACCAAGAGGAATGCGTTCCAACTGAAATAAGGAAAATGGGAATTAGGTACACAAAATGAAGGGAAAGTATAATAAACGAGTGAAACAGATTACAAATGTGAAATGAAGTGAGCCATGTGTCAAATAACAAGGCCTTTCACAACATGGTTCACCAAACATTTATAATGACTGGCAAAATGAAGCGCAAATCATAGTGTAATTTCAGTCATGCTACAATACAGTAACTGCAGCTTAATTTTTTAACCCGATAAAAAAGCCTGGTCAGTAGCGAGGTGACACAATTTGTGCAGCATGCCTTTGAAACACCGCAACAACTTCATTCAATGGTGACAGTTTTATTGGTCCACACTTCTAATTCATCATCCCCTTCCCGGTTTTTCCCTGCGCAGAACTGTACCATATCGATGATGGCAATACTCATCAGTTAAAAATGAGAAAACACTTTTCGTACTTCCTTCCAAATCAGTAGATTTGGGCCGAAAAAAAGCAGAGGATAAAATTCCTTTTGTAGGAGAGGTTAGGTTAGGGTCGGTCAGGTTGGTTATGTCGTAGGCCACGAGAAACACAAGTCTGAGTGCAATGTCGCACATTTTCTGCAACGTCATGATAGCAGGGCTGTCGGAAGAGGAAAGGGCAATGCGAGAGAACGGCAGCTCACAGAAGCTGCCTAGAAAAAGTTAAATTTCTGTTGAACAAACAAACTGATGGGATTTTGATGGAAACTTTTTGCGTGAAAGCTGAAAAATATTGATTCGTAAACTTAAAAGGAACGAAAGTACCTATTGAAGTTAAGGTGTGAAACAATTTCGAATTTCCCACGATGCATTTTCCATTGTTGCGTGAATTTTAACGTGGTTTCGACCTGTGGAAGAGTTTTAGGGGATGCTTTCAGCTTTCCAACAACACCGAAATCATTCCATTTTAAGGTTATTTGACTATTTTATCTTGGAAATCGGTAGCGGCGCATGGTGCCATATTGTGTTCGTGTATTGCTGTAACCAAAATGGCACTGTTATTTCCTGGATAAAAATGGTTAATGACATTCAAAACCTTCATATACCTAGAATGAGTTTGGTTGGATTTTGGAAAGCTTTCACTTCAAAGCAATCATAAACTCTTCCCCAAAAGTCATCTAAAATTCTTCCACAGGTCAAAACTATATTCGGTGCAACGAAAAAAAAATCGTGCAACAATTGAAAATTCGTCTGAGAAACCTGATACTTATTTAACATGCAGATTCCGCGAAATAACTTCTCGCACACATTAAGTTTTTCTGTAAGAATTTGAGACCTTAAACTTCGATGAATTTGGAGACATTGGAAAAGCAAAACCTTCGTCCATAGCTTTCTGTCACGTGGCCAGGGTCTTACAACACAAAAATAAATTCTAGAGGGAATTTTATTTCAATTGGCAAAGGAAAGTTCACTTCGCTCTATTTACGAGTACAAGGCTGTTGAATGTGCTCACATATGCAAAAATGGACGTGTTTTGCCAGATTTGACTTTGGCAATTCGTTACCTTTGAAATGAGCCAATAACGTCAAAATCTGACCATAATTATGATGCACCCCTTTTTCCAAGCGCCTCCAATTTAACCGGCATGCAAAAACCACAAAAAGCAGCCCTCCAACTATGATGTCGACTTCTTTTCCAGGACTTTCTTGTCAACTTCCAACGTTTCCAGGACTGTTCATGAATGATTTCAGACATGTACCGCCCGTGCGCCTGCATCATGCCTCCGACCAGAAACTCTTCATACCCTATCACTGTTCTTTCATGGGGATCCCAACCATTTCGAAAACCCATTGTCACTTTTTTCAAGATTTTTATTGAAGTTTTCTGACATTTTGCCGTGCTCTTAGGTGCATAAAGTTATTGCCGCAGGCAACCCGCTCATATGCATGGGTTGCAAAAGTGGGGCCCATGACCAACTTTTGCAACAATCACACCCCAACAAACCAACACACCCCTGGCAGGTTGCTTTCAAGAATGAACTGATGGATTTCTCCAAAAGCCGGAGCTCTCTTTCAAAAATAAGTTTACAAAACCATAAGGCATTTCACTCCACATTTTCGTCTGAAGGTTTATTATAACTAGACCCTGTGGGTTTATTGCCACCTGGAAGAGGATTTGCATTTTCTTCAGAACAATAGGTCACCTTTCAAAGTTTAACTAATGAATCATCAAGTTTAAGGCTTCAAAAAATAAGGTTCATGTTCAGAAATAAAAGTTTCTTCCAGGTTAAGATTGACTGGGGTTGGGATTGCTGTTTTAAGAACAAAACCAAAATTAAATTGAAACGAGTTGAATGGAATTTGTTCTTTTCGGTGTTTCCTCCTCTCAATATGCTTCACTAGTGCTACAATGAGCAGACTTACGCCTGCACCTGAAAAATTGAAAGCATTACTTATGAAGGTAACCCAGAATTTGGTTAACCACAAGCAAATTTAGTTTTTCAAAGACAATTTACTTTTTGAAAACTAACTTGCAAATGGCTCACCAAGTTGTCGGTTGCCTTCAGGGTAAGGAATGTTATCAATTTTTCAAGTGCAAGGAATTCAAATTTCCATTGCCACAGAAACGTGCCACTATCAGCGACCATCCTGGTTGGTTGCTGATATTGGCAATAATTGCGGAGAAAAGTTCCATAATTGCACTTTCTTTGTCAACAACAGTTTTCGTGTTTAACAGTCAGTGGAGCCCTGGATGTCAGGGATTGACTGACTGCATGCTAACACTTAGATGTCTAAATACATGGGGATAATCATGTTTCGTAATGACTTTTCCAGATTTGGAAGCAAAAGGACTTGAAACACCTGAGCTTGCCAGGTTTCCCAGAGATATTTTTTTCATTTGTCATTTCCTGTTAGATGGCACCCCTGTAGGTATTCCTCATTTCACATTAGGTGGACCAAGCACTGAGAATTTTCAGAACTGGCTAGCGGCTAGCACCAAATATTCAAAATGATAGGCAACAGATACACACCTTCGAATTTTCAGAAGAGCCGGATTCATCAACCACTTGCATTTTGCTTAACGATTGCATCATTTTCTCTCTATTTTCTTTATCAATGAACTGAGATGCTTGATCAACTTTACGTCCACGTCGATGTTTGGCTTTCAGTATTGATCCTTGAGAGAAAAAGAGGGAAAGACAAAAATTAAATACCAAGACAAAAGAAGGCAGCTAAAACAGAAAGCGAATGCATGGTGCGAGGATCTATAAAGTGGCTCAACTAAGTGAAAACCGAAGAGTTTCGACAGATGGCAGGGCAAGCAAGGTTTCCGCTTTGGGCTCATTTAAGCTGAATAGGTAATTTGTTCCTTTGATATTTGATGCGTGAAAACGATATTTTGGTGACAAAAGCGTTTTCTGTCGAACATCCTCATTACTGACATTTTGACAACACTTTGGAGCAAGTAATATTGAGGACGTGGTAGTGGCACAACCAACCCTTGGTCAAATCCACACACAAACCACCCTAATTGCTTCGTTTCTAGCTGCTTTCCGTCACATTTGGCCGAAGGTACGGCCATCGGACTTTGATGCCATCTTCTGGCCGCGGAGGACAACTCGTCACAGAAGGCAGGTGGCTGCCAGACATGCGGCCACGAAGGACAGAGGAGGTCCGGACATTTGGGCATGAGAGACCAGAGTGTGTGGCTTCGGAGGAAGACTGGTCTTGCGGAGGACAGGTGGCCACCAGATGTGTTATCGTATTGTGATGGCCTTTAAAACTTTAGGAAGTGGGACATTGACCAAAATCTGGAAGAGACTAAAATTCGAACCCGATTTTGTTTTCCAAACGTTCGGAAGCTGCAATTGTTCAACTTTGCAGGCTAAACATTCACTGCGATCGAAAGTTTCCGTGTGGCAAGTGTAGTGTTTGAAATTTCCCGGGAAAATTCAACTTGGGAAATTTCCCGGGAAATTTCCCATTTTGGGAAAATTGGGAAAATTCCGAATTTTCCCAATTTTCCCGGGAAAATTGGGAAAATTCCCGGGTAATTTCCCAAAATGAGGAATTTTCGACTCTGCTCTTCAGATTTTCCCATTTTGGGAAATTTCCCAGGCAATTTTTGTAGCGTTGAGTCGAAAATTGGAAATTGTTTCGATTGCTTCTGCATATCTATCATCGAACACTGCGCTTGGAAAAGTAACAGTAGGTACCGAATAATGGCAGGTGGATTTATCATGCTCCTGCCATCTACAACGTCCGTGAACCAATTGTGGACCGGCACACGCAACACGTCAACAAAAAAGCAGCAGGTCACACCAATGTCTGGTCGAAAAGAAAAATTTCGATAAAAAAGAAAAAAGCAAAAAAAAACATTAAATGACTTCTATTTTTATTTTGACTCCGCAACATGGTCTTGATTTGATGATTGACTCATCTTAATGAGTAGAGTAGGTAATTGGACGACGCCAGCCTGCATTTCTGCGAATACACGATGGAATCGGCATGGCAGGGCAGCTGTTGCAAAATTGTGCTTTGAGGCTGCATATACCATAGCAGGAGTTGCAATGAACGGTTTTTAATGCAGTTCTTGCAACTGCATTAAACTGTGCTGAAAACGGTGCTCCAATGGCTGTTAAATGTTTGCATGCACTTTTTAATCATATCAAGCAGTGGTACCAATTATTATTGTGAATACCTACCGAGGTATTTATATGTATATGTAAAGTATATTCATATATGTATATGCGAGTATTATCAGTCACTGGCACCATTAATTATCAGTGGCTGCCATCAGAGGCGAAGCCACTGTCAACCCTCCGTCATCACCATCCCGATGTCCTGGCAGCAAAATATATTGGATTTGTTCTGTAAATTTCCCAACTTACGCAGGAAATACCCACATAATTTTTCCAGGAATATTTCCAATTTTCCTGGAAATTTCCCAATTTTCCCGGAAAAATTGGGAATATTCCCGGGAAAATTGGGAAAATACCGAATTTTCCCGGGAAATTTCCCAATTTTCCCGGGAAATTTCCCGGGAAAATTGGGAAATTTCCCTGACTTCGAACACTAGGCAAGTGTAACATACGCAGGCCAATTAATTTCCCGGTGGCCAGATGTCCACAGCCTAGAGATGATGGACACTCGGAAATTTTTCATCATAACGTTTTGCATGCAATTTTTAAAAGCAAAACGTTGTGAAGCAGAATTTGTAACCGTCAAACACCGCAGTATGCGATGCTCAGACATCCAGCGGCTAGATATCCGGTGGCCAAAGCCATGGCGGTGAGATATCCGCTGCGGCCAAATGTACAGTCCCTGACTTTGATGTTCATCTATGGCTTATTGTCAGCCAACGCCTTGTTGACAACCTACTTGCTGCTGTCCCCCTCCTAAAGGCCTGCTACAGAATCAAAATTCCAGGTCATCAAAACAAAATTAGCAAAATTGGCATCTTCAAATACAGTCGGCATATGGAAGTTTGACCACATTTTAAAAATATCATCCCTATATAACATTATCAGGAGGAAAATATCATCTTTCAGAGACAGTTAAAAAGATATTCAACAGCAGCAGCATGGCATCACAGATCTCAGTTTTGGAACACCACTGCAAGCAAGTTTAATATGCAGAGCTGCAGGTGAATCATCAGTGCTGATTCATCTGCAGCTGAGTCAGTTCAGTGAGAGCCGACCTCTCTCGTATTATTCTTCCTGGCAGCTTTACCGGATTTCGAGGGAAATGACGTTCTGAGAATTTCCTTTGTGGAAAATGGAAATGGCATGGCGGGCAATGATACACTACGGTTGGATGGTTGATAGCAATTCCATGGAGAGTGGGCGGTGTAGCAGCAGAATGTGTTTTCGATTACATGTGACACACTACGGTGATACACAGATTCTATACAATGACTACGGTTGGATGGTTGACAGCAATTCTATGGAGAGGGAGCAGCAGAATTTTTTTTCTATCAGGTCCTACTGTGATGAATTTCAGGGGTATCATCGGAGGCATGGGGAACAAGAAATGCCCCATCGTCTCGCTTGCCCAGCTAGCATGGGCTCTTCTTGCCTATCCCTGGTGGTAAATTTGGTGACATTCCAGAACACAAATTCCATCCAAAATATGGATACCTGCTACCAACCTGGAAACCCACCGGATAAGGTCAGGTTAGGATAGATTGTGTTCGGATAGGTTTGGTTTGTTTGGCAAGATTGGGTGCACAGGGCAAAGCATGGGCAGAAGCAAACTGTGTTAACGTTGGGTCGTAGTCAGGCTTATTGATTGCGGTAGGACAATAATTTTATTATTGTCCTACCGCATTATTGTCAATTATTAACCTATTATTGTCAATAATATTAATATGGCCAAAGTCCTAAAGTTCGAGATTTCTAAGAGATTCTAAAGACGTTCGTTCGAGATTCTAAAAAAAGTTCGTTCGAGATTACAGCCATCATTTTTTCCTTAAAGCTGCCGTTTTTCTAATCATTTTCGTTCTTGGAGGGAATGAAGTCATGCAAAACGTTTTTGATTTTTCTCACTTGTACATGGTGCTTGCTAAGAGCTTCCGATGGGTCCAGGCATAAGTCCCCCTTTGTGACCCCCAAGTGCCGCCACTGATCGGCGCTTTTAGACCCCCCACCAGGAGCTCTGCCCCTTGGAACCCTGCTGGGGCTCCGCCCCACACCCCGATTACTGGGGGGCTCCGCCCCCAGACAGACCCCCACCTTGTAATGTCTTCCCCACAAGATCAGTGCATTTGGGAATGTCTGATGGCATTGCACAGGGAGATCTGATGCTCAGCTTTGGGCCAATGTGCCATCAGTCCAAATGAATGTGCATGGAATTGCTAACAGGTATGGTGAGACGAGTACCTATCATCTTTTTTTTTTACTCAAAAATGGGAAAACGACCTGCTCTGTTCTGACATCTGCTTCCAGGAGCGGTCTGGCCCGGTCGGGGATACGGGAAACCCCGCCGTTTCCCCAGCCGTGTGTTGCCCCTTTGCCCCAAAGCAATTACCCCCCTCTCCTATCTGCTCGGAAGTCCATGAGCGACTGGCGAACATGGACGAAATTGAACCATTCGAACCAAAACAAAGCGCAAGAAGTCAGCAATCCAGCATTTCTTTTCTGCACAGCCATGTACAACGACAGTTAGGCATTCCCATGGTAATTTTGAAACGGGTGAGGGGCGGAGAAAAATC